>MJUU01065263.1:0-35737 GCA_002080025.1 Modiolus philippinarum | reverse complement strand
ACCCCCCTCTCAAGGGAGAAGAAGGGTGACAAGTGTCCATTATTCACCACTGTACTTGTTATATCACAGTATAAACCTTTTACCCACTTACATAATGAAGGACCAAAACCATAAAATTCTAAAGTTTTTTCTATAAATGACCACTCAACCATATCAAAAGCTTTTTCAAAATCTATCAAAACCAGGAGTCCAGGAACCTCTTCATCTTCCAATTTTTCTATTAAATCCATAATAATTCTTATACATTCTCCAATATACCTTCCTTTCAAAAAACCTTTTTGAGTTTCACTTATAATATTCTGTAAAACCGGTTTTAATCTGCTGGCTATACAGGCTGATGCTAATTTTACATCTACATTTAGGAGTGTGATTGGACGCCAATTTTTCATATGATTTTTATTTTTACCTTCTTTAGGTAAGCATGTAATCATACCTTGGCGTTGACTTATAGAAAACTTTCCTTTTTCTAAACTTTCATTTAGACTATTTAGCAGAATATATTTTATATCATTCCAAAAAAACTTGTAGAATCCTGCTGTGAAGCCATCTATACCGGGAGACTTGAAGTTCTTCATATTCTTCAAAGCACTATGACATTCCTGTAAGGTTATATTTCCTTCACAGGAAAGTATTTCTTCCTCTGATGGTTTTATAATATAAGGATTTTCATTATTCAAAAATAGTGATTTATGAATATTTTCTAATTTTGGATTTGAACTAGTATACAGTTTTTTTTTATAAAATTCCTTTTGTTCTAACATAATTAATTTAGGATCTGTAATTACTTCCTCATTTCTAACAAATAGTTTTGAAATCACCTTTTCAGTATATTTTTTTTTTCTAAGTTACAGAAATAACGGGTACTTCTCTCCACTTCTGCTAGCCATTTTGCTTTTGCCCTTGTAATTATACCACTTATCTTTTTATCTCTTATAATTCTTATTTCCTTTTCTACTTTATCTATATCTTCTATTAAATTATCTATATTGGCTCCACTACATATATTCTCAGAAAGGTTATTATTCAATAAAGCTAATTTGGCAAATAATTCCTTTTCCTGTTTATCTGTTTCTTTTTTAAGCCATGAACTATATGATATAGATGCCCCCCTTATTTTCATTTTCATAGTCTCCCATAGTAGATGGCTGTCAACAGAGAAAACTTTTTCTGGGTTATCAAAATCAATGTTTGGATCCACTTCATATTCAACAATCACATTTTTTATGACTTCTTTTATTTTATTTACAAATTCGACTTCATGAAGTAAGCTATTTTTAAATTTCCAAGTTCCTGGACCTCTGCTTAAATCTAAAAACTGTAGTTTAAGACTAACCGGTGAGTGGTCTGTTCTATAGCTGACTCCTATATCTGTTGCCAATACAGATGACTCAATATCCGATGAGACTAAAAAGTAATCTAATCTACTCTGGTTTCGGTTTGGCCCCTCCATGTATATCGTTTTACATTAGGATGTTTCATCCTCCAAATGTCAACTATATCAAGATTGTTTTCCATATTCTTTATTCTAAGTTGAGATTTTGGATTATTTTTATTTGAATAACCAATAGTATCCATATCATACTCTTGAACAACATAAATGAGAAATTTTTACCTTGAAAGGATAGTAATTGGTTTATAAAAGATGCAACCTGCAGCATGTGCAATAATTTTATGAACACTTCAAAATTTGTGATTGGGCGGCCTATCGTTAATTGATGAAGTAACACGGATGTCTATCTGTACGTTCCTGTCTATTCGGTTTCAAGTCGTCTCCCTCAGATTGATTAATTATTTGAGTTTAACGTCCATTCGTATAGATTTCATCTTCATCAGGACGAAAATATATATATCAATTCAATACATTATATAAAAAAGAAGATATGTTGAATTGATAACAAGTTACACCAATATAACTGGTCACCGTGCAATAGGGAAGGAAATAACGCCTTCCATACGACCCCCCCCCCTCCAACCAGTGGATTGATCAGTTAAGAGTTAAACGTCCAGACAGCAATATTTCAGCTGTATCAGGACGAATATATGGCAATCGACTTTATGCATAATAAATAAAAAAGATGTGCATACTAGTAATTGATAATTTGGGTATCTGTATTACTTGCCACCTTGAAAATAGGCAGGGTAAGGAAATTAAAGCTTCTATAAAACCCTTCCCCTTTATAGATTGAGCAATTCAAGTTGAACGTTCCGATAGCAAAAATGCAGCTCTATCAGGACCATACCTAGTTTATTCAACAAGAAAAAATGAAACTAGGTAAAAGAACATTAATAGATATATAGATATAGAAGAAGAAAGGACAACCGGGACAGGAAATTTTGCCTCCGATACAACTCGATCCAAGTCTATTCTCCTTAAAAAATATACAAGGGGTCTTCATACTGCATGGAGTGTAGCGTTTCGTCAAAAAGTTTGGTTGCAATTCTTTTCCATACTTTGACTTGACTACCCCGCACTGACAAGGCATTACCCTATCAATCACCTAGGGCCGCTCCTAGCAACTCTGTAGTGGAAGCCCTGAAAAGATTTTTGTACCGGGTTGCTTCATAAGATTGAAACACAACCTAAGTTTGAATATCGTGTTCTAATAAATTTTCATGCTAGTCGTAAGCACTTACATATTCATAATTTAATCTGTATAAAATAAAGGCACCCAATCGCCATGTTTATTCTGTGTTACTTATTGATAGGATCACCTTTGTGCTGCTTATAAGGGCGTGGAAAGCGCCAAAAGGACTCATACAGTTGTTTCGAAGTTCTCTAGATGGCGGTTACCTAATCGGATGCAAATACTGTCTAACGGAAAATATTTTTTCAACCATAATAGTACCAAAGCGTTGAAATCGTCATTTAATGTGCAGGTCATAATTTCAGTGCAAAACTCGTAGTGGTTAAAATGTCTCTAGTAGTATGACAGGGACTTGTTATGGCACTGGACGTCAGTATACCACAGCCGATTTTGAGAATTGAGTGCGAAATGTTTTTCTACAGGAGAATATAATTTTGGTCTTTGCTATTCTTATCAGAAAGGTAACAACTAAAATTGCCTCTTCAAATATTTGATTATCAATTGTTGTGTTTTATATTGCATTGTAAACGTTTTATAATTCTCTACCTTCAAACAAGAAATTAAACATGCATAAAAGATGGACAGTCTAAATGAATTTTAAGTCCTGTTAGAGATATCCCATAAAAGTACGTAACTCGACGAGAAATAGCTATCTCGACGCAACTTTACCTATGATCACGAAGCATGACAAATGGGATCCTTTAGTGTGTACCAAGTAAAACAAAGATGTAAAATGTGCAAAAACCATTGTAATCTATAACAGGATGATTGTTTTGTAATCGATTGTTTATTGTTTTCTCTTTTTCCAGGATAATATTTTAGGCACCTACATCCAACCTAATAAATGTTACGACAGAATCGAACAGACCTTTTTGATATGTGTCATTGGTGATTATGTTTTTCGGTCACGTCATAAACTATCACATTTGTATTCGGATATTTAAACTGTTGTTGTCGGTAGAAGGCAGCTCATTAAGTTTGAATAAGTCTACTTTCGAAGATGCGAGGTGGGGTGTTGGATGGAACCCTTTTTTCTGAAACAAATTGTGCATAATTTTGGGAAAAGTGAGAAAACGGCAAATATAGTCCGGAACTCTCTTTTTTCTGCAACCAATTGCGTTTGGTCTGTACAAAAAAACACGTTTTATTCATTTATTTATTTAATTTTTTTTATTGTTTATTTTACTTATATTTTATTTATATTACTTTATATTATGTAACTTTATTCATTGATATGGCTGAAATATTTCCCAGAAGAAAAAATATAAAAATGTTTATATTTATAATTAATGCTGCTGATTGTTTCTAAAAAAAATTCATGACACTGACAGAAATCTGACCGAATAGGAAAAAAATGTCCACTTCACTGTGAAGAAAGCCACTGATGCCACCCACAATTAATTTCACAATAAACAAATGACCATAAGGTTTTCCTTCGATTTTTTTCCCGTAGTTTGTTTGAGGATAAGAAAAATTAAGCAGTACGTCTCTGTAATTAATAAAAAAAAATATCACGTGTTTTACTGCGGTGTAATTCTTAGATTTTTTTTTACAAAATAAACATTTTATACCTAAATTATAGGCTGTATTGTAGCGCCTGGCAATTGGATCTGTGTATTCAGGGGCTTCGTCTACAGAGGTGTAAGGCGGGTCTCCAAGTGGTGGATAGGGGGATGCCTTTTCCATACGGGATAGTAAGGTCATAATACGGAAAGCCGGATCGTGAACCATCGAAGAGGAACTGTGCATGTGGAGAAACGCCAAGTTCCACGCACTATTAGTGTTGTAAGGAGAGCAGTCTTCCGAGGCGGTATATAAGGCTAAATTTCCTGCCCCTACCCATTTCTTCTCTTTTCTAGTGGTAATCAAACGTCTTCCCCCCGATTGTCCTTTCGACCTTTATTTATTTCTTTTTTTTACTTATATTTTTTTAATTGATTTACTTGTATTCGTTCTGATATAACTGAAATACTGCTCAACGGACGTGATACTCTAACTAATCAATCAATCAATCCTTATAGCGCTGTCTTAAGAGATTTTAAAGTCTATGAAAACTGCAAGTTCCGGTTCCGGTTTTGGTTATGTACTTGCAGATTTCATACGGGGGTTTATGAGATTTTAAAGTATACGATGTACGGCCGAAATATTTTGAAATATGCTCTATATATATAAAATTACTTCCATGCATTTTTTTTTATTTCCTGATGAAATCACTACTGACAAACGTGATGTACTTTCATTTTCGCTTAAGTACAATCAGTTACACACATCTGAAAGAAAATTAAGACCAACATTGATTCTTGTAATTCAGAAAATTTAATGTTTTGGAAAATAATGTGAGATGTCACATCGCAGTTTGAATAAAACAGAGGTTTCCCGCACATTTCGCGTTACCGGAACTTGCAATTCTCACGCCGGAAGTTAAAATAGTCAAAACCGGAACCGGAACTTGCAGTTTTCATAGACTTTAAAATCTCATACGACAGCGCCTCCTCCAAGTATCTTATCCTTATTCCGTCAATAGCATCAAGCAAAGGGTGACATGTAGAATTCTTCCTGAATAAGGTACATACATATTCTTAGAATTCATAAAACAAGAATAATTGTGATTTCATGACACATAGCCAGAATGAATCCTTACTGGTCTTGATCTTGACGCGATGCATGCATCAAGAATCTGTTCATCACAAACATCAACTATTGAATGAATCGGAAGGGCCTTAACTTATATTTTTTCCTGCGCACTTATAAAAAATTATTACTGACTGTATAAGATTTTTTTTCTTCAATTTATCATTGTCTCTCTCAAAATAATGTGTTTTATATAATTATCAAAAAGATGCTTCCACTGCTAGCGCTTCAGTTTTGTGGCGTTCTTGTTCATTTTTTGTTTGTTTTGTCTTTGTGATGCTGTCTGAATTCGTATTGAGCAAGGTCGGTGTTTACTCCGGCTTCCTCCGCCACTAAACCTGACAGTCATGAAATAGATGAAATACTGCTGAAATTAACGTTAAACCCTTTATCAATCAATCAATTAATCGATCAATTCGTGAAATTTTGATTATGGATTTCCCCTTTCATAATTTTTGCTTTGATGTTCGTTTACCGATGTATGCCTTGAAAGAAAAGTTATAAAGAGTTTCGGTATGACCATGTAGCATTAAATAATCTTCTCCCATTGCCGAAAAAGGTACTTATTGATAAATGTCAAAAATCGATTCTAAACACTAATCAAGAATACGTCATAGATTCAGTCAAATAAATTATCGATCTACATCTTCATGGTCTGGTTATGGTCATTGTCACCCAGATAAGTATGTCGTACGAATGACCAGCTTTGACGAGAGTGATACTAGCTAGATTTAACGGCTGTTAAAGTGTTAAAGTTTGATGTAAAAATGCAAATAGATTGTTTTTTTTTATTTTATATTGAGTCAGGTATACAGTACTTGTCATTTGGAATGAAAACTTTCCACCATGGATTATTTTAATACTACAAAAATAAACGGTCCCTATACGTTCGTCAACCGTTTCATACTTTTATGGGATATCACTGTTCAGATAACCATTGCAAGGTCTTTCATCATGGAATTTCAAAATCTTTCAGGGGCGATAACTAAAAGATACTTTACCGCACAAAGTTCCATCATGGTCTAAGGAAACTTTTTCTCAATACATTTAATCAGCTATCTTTCACAGTTTACGAGTTTTTACGGTTACAAGGTTTTTGGTTCCAGGCAGATAACTTCGTTAATAAAAAATAGATTGGTTTCACAGGATCAGTGGCTTCGAAACACCATTAAGCGGATAAATTGTACCAAGTATCGAACTGATTTGTCGCGCCCTAGTTTTTAAATGGGCACCGGGAAAAAGACAAATAATAAAAATCAGGTATAGGTTTGAACATGAAGGTATAAATGCAAAGAGAACTATCTCAAACGAAAAATGCGCACAGTTTTGAAGAACAATTGGCATTTCAATTTTCCTTTAAAATATTTTGTTTTGATTTGAATCATGGAATGCAGATTTAAATATAAAAATTCAACAGACATATGCCATCGGAAAAGATTCTTACTCGGTATTGAGCCAAACCATAAAGATAAGCTGAAACACGTTAATGCATAAAACAGTTGTAGTATAATACACGTCGCTACATAAGTTTCAGTTGTGTGAAACCTCTAAGTCTTTAGGTTTCAGTAAGTGACTAAGGGGTATTCAGGTTAGAGCACGATAATTAAAAAATGCCTTCTAGTTGATAAAAGGTTACGACCATTTGATTCTGAGGTGGGGGCCTGGAAAATTTCGAAGACCCAGAATAGTTATTGCTGAAAACTTGCAGGTCATGAAATTTATTTTCAAAGACTAAATGTTGCTCTCACAATACATAACGTGTAATCTGAAGACCAAAATAAGTATTTATTTTCAGAGAGTTGTAGGCTAGAATGTTTATTTTCACTTTTATTCAGACCAGAATATTATGTTTAATATACACCCCTAATTATGACTGAAATGGTTATCCCCCAACTAAATAGAATATTAACCAATATTAGACAGACCTTCAGAAAACTAAATTGCTCTAGAAAGTTGTAAGCAAATTCACCATATTGGTTTTTATTTGAAAAGTACGGACGAATAAACCCAAGCCAGCCGGACATTCGGACATTTGCAAGCCCTCATACATCTTAATAACGGGTTTGTAATGGATCTCGTGAGTTTGAATATATTACGAAATTTTCAGATTTTCCTAGTCTCGGTTTTTATTCATATCTCAAATTTTCAAAACTTTCCAGAAGTTTGAAAAATGCAGGGAAATATATAAAGTATTATAAATAACTTAACGGGTAATCTAACAAACGGAACCGGAGCTTGCACAACGAACGCGGCGCCGAGAAATAAACTATGATCAAGGTAGGTTGAGAGAAAATGCAATTATAAGGAAAAGGATATACTTATTATTTGAGGCTTACGACCTTTCCTTGTATATTTATGCATTCACGATAGAAAACGCGATGTGAAACAGTATATATTTATTTAATAAAACGAAAATGAAGTTTGTACTTTTCAGATTCTTTTAGGTTTTGAACTTACAACGTGTATTTTGATGTTAGAAAAAAGAATCCTAATAACAAAATGCACCTGACTCTTTGCAAATATGTCCTATAACTTGTGTCAAAAGGACACACTAAGCCGTTCATGCAATGACGAGTATGCTGACAATATTTATGCACAGGGTATCAAATTTGGACACAACGAAACGCGGGTAAATGGGAAACGGAACGCGAGCTAAAGACAAAAAATGGGCACCACGAACGCGGAGCTTTTAACACATTTTGGACATTAAAAGTAAAATTATTTTTTACCCTTTTTAATTCCTAATGTAACTTAAAGGGTCATATATAATATCTAGGTGTCTGTTTATTCGTCTATAGAACTATTTTTCAATCCTAAATATTTTGAATGGTTATTGAAAGATCATTTCACAATTGTATTTTCATGTCGCAATACTTTCAAATGATAGGCACCACCATCAATATATTTGATTTCATTTTTCAACTTATGAAAGAGTTTCCATATTTCAGAGTGGTAAGATCGTTCAATACTTTGTAAACAATGATAAAAGTTTTAAAATGGTAGCCACGCATTCTAGAAACCTGGAAAACACCTGGATATAATTATGAAAAGTGGTCCCTCTGAAGGCACTTTGTATGAATTTTTGAGGTGGTTATGTTTTGACTATATTTTTGCATTCTTTTCAAGTTTATGTTGATATTTACTCAAAAGCAAAGGTCCAAGAAGGATAACTTAAGTACAATTTTTTACTCTATTGAGCAGAATTTCAATTTAGGTAATGTATGTCATGTGTGCTTTATAACTGCTTATATTGTTTTATATGTATGCTTTGTGTGTCTTATGATTGATTACTTTGTTTTATGTATGCCACGAGTGTCTTATTATTTATAATAGGTAAAAAGCTCTATAGAGCTTATGTTAATTGTTATAACTAACCGAATTTCATATAAATCTTTATAGCACGTGTTTTATGGCCCAAAACTTACAAATATTTACGTTTGCTGACAATAACAGGGATGGAGGTCCTTTGCAGACCCACAAGACAGTCGGACCCCCAAATGTGAATATCGTATGACCCCTCCCCCTTATTTTGTATAGCACTAAACACAAAATTTCTCTGTAGCACAAAGAATAACATTTTCTTCATTGCTGATGTTGCGGCATCATGTTTTACATACTCATCACGTTTTTTTTAAGTTCAACTTGGCATCGCTGTTCTCAGAAGCTACTACTGAAAGTCAGACAATATGTAATTTACGAATTATAGGACATATAGCTGTAACTCAGGATGGACAGATGGACACAACGAAGTGTGGGCAAATGGATAATTAATCAATACACTGGGAACGAGAACACAATTAATTTCCCCTATTTGTTCTTTATAACAAATACATAGATTAAAAAAATTGTACCTGCGCTTTCTTCATGAGATTTGGCTCACTTACAGTATAACCTTACTTTGATACAATATCAAAGAATTGGAAAAATTCAACGTCTCAATTTTTTTTGACAGTTCAGCAAACTTGGACGCCGTAAACGAAAAATCTAGAGGTCTTCCAAATAATGAAAATTTAACCTTCTTGACCCAAGCAAAATCACTCCTTGTGGATGAATTTTTTTTCAACTATAATTTTTTTCTATTTTTTAAAGTCTCTTCTTTTCTTTAAATCCAAAAAATACCCTTTTTTCAAAAGCTGAGGCCAAGAAAAAAATCAAAGAAATACACTAAAATGTTAGGAACTATATTCGTGAACAACGACTCGGTAACCGGTAATGGACGTAATTGTGTTCTTCTGTATTTTGTACCGTGTTTTGGATTAGTCTGCCAAGTTTCATCTTGATCCCTCTTTTAATTGGCTGGAAATCTGCAATCAAACACAACAACCCATACTCTGGATTTTTCTGGAATTTGTCAGCCTGAATTTTCCATTTTCCTGATCTTACCCTTCTCACTATAATGGCTGTAACTTTCTTGTTGTTTCATGCATCTTCATGAAATAAAGATCACTTGAAAGAAGAGTAAATAATCTAAAATACTATTACAAAACATTAAGTAAAACAGTGCCTATTCTGGTTTAAATTACAGGTAGAATTGGAAAAATTGTATTTTTTCAAAAAAAAAATAAAATTTTTAATTTCATGTAACTTTCACTCCGCTGACCGCAAAATCCAAAAAAATATAAGTAAATTTCCTAAATATATCGCAAATCAAATTTTGTTGCACTTCGGTATAATTTATATACAATAATAGTGTAAATAAAATTTACGTTCTATACCCCTTTTAAAAAAAAATCCAGGAATAATTCAGTACAACTACATAATTCAACAACTTGTGAATTGTTTATTTTTTAAATTTTCGGGGAGAATTTGAATTTTTTTAGAAGAAATATTTACAAAAAATGAAATTCACTGAAAAATTGGACAAATAATCTCTTTCGAATGCTATTTGAAAGGTCCGCATACCCAGGGTACATTTTTTCAGGGATTTTGTTTTTTTAATTTTCTAATGTATGTAAAATTTCTTAATTTCAAAATACAATGCATAATATAATGAAAAAACAATTCAATTAACCAAAGCAATGGACAGTTCAATAATAATAAGGAACCAGACATTGTTTGTTTGATGTAAACAAAGGGACCCTGTTTGCACATATGGACACTGTCTCTTACTGTGAAATCAAAGAAGTCAATTTCCTTTTGAGGAGTTGTTAATTTCTTGATGATACTTGTATCAACATCCCCTCCTTTCTAATGAAATCTGTTACTGTCAATCAATATTATTAAAAGTATAAAAATCCAAAATTATGATGACTGGAGATCACTTTTAAAGTTGCCGTTTAATACTGATCCTGAAAAAAAAATGTTTACCAAAGGTTGTGTACCGTTCAACAAAGGTGTAACTGGACTACAGAAAGGAAAGATTCCACGTGCTGGCAGGTTCACCAAGAACAACACTAAATGGATTGGTTCTCAAAGTACATCAACAGTTACTCCAGACGATGAAATTCCAGTACCAGTACCCTATATGCAAGTCCGGTGTTTCATGACTACAGCTCACATGTAACACCAAGCATCCACAGTGATACTGATGAATGGAAGTATAGACTCCGTTCCGGTACTCCTGCTAACATGAAAAAAAAGAAGACAGTACTGTTTTAAAAGGAATGAGATTTGTCGACAGTGAAGAAATGATGTACATGATGAATACAGTAATAAAGAAGCACAGAGAGGTGTCCATGACATACGACAAACCTGAAATGGAGGCATGTACACAGAAAAAAATGGGTTGTATGCTAGACATATCAAGTGAGATGTGTGAACTGTACCTTCTGGAGTCAACCGTTCAAGTTATATAAAGAAGTACAAAACAGCAAACCTGGTTCTAATCCTGCAGTACCTAATGTGGCACTAGTAACTGTACTTCAAGACTGTCCAATTGGTAATACCAAGACACAAGAAATCCTGGCCAGGATGAATTGTCCACCACCCAGTCGCACCAGCATGAACAGAATGTTAAATACAGTTGGTAGAATGACAGTAGATCTTAATGTAACAGACATGGCAGAAAAAAATAGAGACAGTAAAAGAAGTAAACAGAAAGAGAGGTGCTCCAGTCAACCAGGCCAGATAGAAGTGGCAGTTGATGGGAGATATAACAGTCAGACCATTTTAAGCAGGAAGAAGCCTGGATTAAATGCATCGCAAGCATTCTCCCTAGCCATTGAGACAGTCACCGACATGAAATATATCGTATCAGCTGTCTCACAAAAAAAACTTTGCTGGAAGGGAGCCTGGTTACGAGGACAAGGATTTGAAGTCAAGTGCCCAGGAGGTCATGAAGAGTACACCGCCAATCTTTACCGTGCTGCACCCATGAATATACAATGGGAAAAGAAATAGGAAACCAACTTGCCCTACAAAATGTCTTAGTGAGATATGCCACAACAGATGAGATGGGAGATCCCAGCTACTGGGATAGAGAATGCTACAAGAGCTCTTCATCCATTTTGGAAAGTTAACAGACTGGCCGACCACGTACATCTGGGGCAGACACAATTTACGGCATCAATGAGAGCACAGTACAGCCATGATATGTTTCCAGGCAGAACAAGAAGATAAACAGGAACTGAAGAAAATATTTTGCCTGGATGTGAAATGCAGAAGTTCCATGGTAGTAGACAGACTTATGGAAAAATACAGCAGAGATACTGAGAAGATATGTAAAAGCTTACCTGAAGTTCTAGAGGCAACCGTGAGATGCTACGAGTGTGACTGAAGTCTATGTGGTCAGGACTCTATTGTCTGCGATTGCACTGATTCTTCCAACTGGTGGCTGCGTTCCAAGTATTTGTCCGTCTACAATATTACTGCCCTGTGAATGGATCAAAAAGACATTTTACTGTTACAAGAGATACTGAAAATGAAGTTAAGTGAAAACACCATCAAAAATATGAAGTTATACAACTCTGCAAACAAAAATGAGGCAGTACACCGTGCCATCAGTATTAACCTGCCAAAGAAAGTCAACTTTGCAAGAAACATGAATGCTAAATCGTCTTCCGGTGTACACAAAAAAAAACAACAAACCTTGAACTTCAGCTAAGCAAAAATGTGAACATCTGGGTATCAACTTGTGTGAACAGAGTTTTACTTTTCTAGAGAGGATGGATAAAGAGTTTATCTTCAAGCAGAAATATGAGAAAAGACCAGAAGTGAAAAAACGAAAACTGCAGCAAAGTGTTGAGAAACTACAAGAACACAAGTCATACAAAGAAATGCACAAAACCATGCCAGAGTACAAAAAAGATCAGCTCGAAAGTATACCTGCCCTACAATTCCATGGAGATTACTGCAAGAAGATGTCAACCTGAGCCAGCTGGAGAATAACCTAGAACAAAGGCCCTTTTCAGGACCACCTAAATATTTCGAAAAGAGTTTTAAGTTGGGCTACATCATGCAAGTCAAAAAATAAATAAAGAAATTTTAAAAAGGAAAGAAATCAAACAGAAATAAAGCCCCCCCCCCTTTTCCCAGCCAAAGCTATAAAATTATTGCAGTACCAATATTATTATTTGGCATCCTTAAATCAACCCTGCATTGCCTGAACGGTGCAGGATGACCAAGACATCTACCACACGAAACACATGTCTGTCTACTGTTGTTGATGCCATGAGGCTCCAACACCAGATGATCGACATTCATGCATTTCGTGTTGTGGCACAAACGCGACACATCACCATATTAATAATGCGATGTTCAAGCATGTACGCAAGCCTGTGTACATGTATTTGTCTCCACCCTCTGGCTCCTGGAAATTTACAATTGATAACTCCATATTTGCCATTAGGTGAGCAGGCCCCTATCCAAATAACACAATCTCCATTCATTCCTGGGGTTGCACGACGCCTTAATTTTAAAAATACTTATTATAAAATTCCTCCATTTTCTTTGAAAGAACTTTTTTAAGGATTGGGATTATGAATTCACTCCTTAAAATAAAATTGGGAGAACCCCTTAGTTCAAGAAATTGACAGTTGATGTCAGTTTCAAAATATGCCCAGAAAATGCCAAAAAAAGTGATAAAAAATACAAATGTGCATGAAATCATTTAAATCTTACATATTTGTCCTTCATTTGTTGTTTAGCTCAATGTTCAAGGCTAAACATAACGAAATATTTCACTTTCTGCATAATATCCCCCCCGGCCCCCTATTAGGAACGAGAACACAATTAATTTCCCGCTATTTGTTTTTATAACAAATACACAGATGAAAAAAAAATTGTACCTGCGCTTTCTTTATGAGATTTGGCTCAATTAAAGTATAACCTTAGTTTCATAAATATCAAAGAATTGGAAAAATTCAACGTCTCAATTTTTGTTGACAGTTCAGCAAACTTGGACATCATCAACGAAAAAGCTAGAGGTCTTCCAAATGAAAATTTAACCTTTTTGACCCCAGCAAAATCACTCCTTGTGGATTTTTTTTTCAACTATATTTTTTTTTCTATTTTTTAAAGTCTCTTCTTTCAGTTAAACCCAAAAATACCCTTTTTCAAAAGCTGAGGCCAAGAAAAAAAATCAAAGAAATACACTAAAATATTACGAACTATATTCGTGAACAACGACTCGGTAAGGGACGTAATTGTGTTCTCGACTCGGTAAGGGACGTAATTGTGTTCTCGTATCACTGAAGAGAAGATAACAGGAAATACCTACAATTGCCGAAAATAACAATTACAGGCCACCATCCACAAGGGAACTTCACAAAGGAAAACACGACTGAAAGACAAAAGACAAACGTAAACAACAACTTGCGTATCTGAACTCGGGATAGCAAGACTTACATGAAAACACCACTGAAAGACAAAAGACAAACGTAAACAACAACTTGCGTATCGGAACTCGGAATAGCAAGACTTACATGAAAACATGACTGAAAGACAAAAGACAAACGTAAATAACAACTTGCGTATCGGAACTCGGGATAACAAGACTTACATATGGGTAATAGTATATGGAGTTTAAAGTCCATTGAGCAATATTTCAGCTTTATAAGGGCGAGATCAAATTAATCAATTCAAAAAAATATATATAAGTAAAAAGAAGAAAGAAATAAAGGTGGAAGGAACAACCGGTCAACGAGTTTTGATTGCCACTGGAAAAGGAAAAAATGGGTAGGGGCAGGAAATTTAGCCTTCTATACGAGAGACAATGACTCTGCTCTCCTTAGAAAAATAAAGAAAGGTTCTTTATACTGAATGGGGCGTGGCGTTTCTCCAAAAGTTCTGCTACAATAATTCGCGGTCAGGCTTTCCATATAACCTGAGTACCCACCGTAGATAGGGTGTGACACAATTAGAAAAATGTATCTCCTTTACTTTTTCCCTTGAGCATAAATGACTAAATGACTTTTTCATATCAAAAAAGAGATATGGAGTATATTTGAAGCTTTTATTTTCTTTATGAAGATAATACTGTTTGAATGGCAGAAACAAAAGATCTACAAACACAATTAGACTTTTTACTACTGAATGTTTCTATTCCTTTGTTTCTGCTAATCATCATCAGTGTTTATTTGCAAAATTTCCAACAAGTATGGAGTTTAAATGCTTTTTTATTACAGAGGGTAATTTAGCGCGCAAAGACAATGTCAATAACGTTCTGGTTAATCCATACCGGCGAAGGGGACTTCAGTTTTGCGCTCGCTCCCTTTGTCCGTCAGTCCCACATCAGTTTTCCACACGTTTTTCTAATCATTGATGGTATTGATCTAATATTTTGTATGTGAATGTAACTATTTGAGTAACAGATAAAGTTTACTGTTTGTTCTGATCTACTAATTTCTGACGGAGTCATGGGCTTAATTTGGACTAAGAATTTTTTTAGTAAAACATCAGTTTTTTGCACTTTTTTCTTAACCATTATAGTTAATGATCTCATATTTGGTAAGTGAGTCTATCTCCTTAAGTAACATTCAATATCGAGCTTGGATCCGGTCCACCGATATTTTGACCTAGTTATACAATTATGAGCCTTTGATTCGGAAAACTTGCTTTTTTGCTGATGTAACAAAGACTTGATTTACAAATAAGGGTCTAAGTATTGCCATGCAGTACAGTCCACGATTTTCTTCTATTTTGCCTTGTATTAAAAACAAATCCATATACTAGTATTTTTCGCCTAAGTTTACTACAAGACTTTCACTACTTTAGGTTGGTAATCTTTTCATACTTACCTTTGTTGTTTATTATTATTATTATTATTATTTTATTTAGGGTTAAGGTTATGGGTATGGCCAGTTAATAAGGGTTGGAGATAAAGTCAGTTTTCTGTTCCTATGAAAAACATTTTGCAAAATTTTGTCATGCAGTTGGATATTTATTCCTGTCACACACTTATGAGGCAAATCGTCCAAAACATTGTTTACATTTGAAAATAAACAAAGTTGGTACTGAACTAACTAAGCCTGTTGTATGTAAGTATAGCTTACGTGTAGAACATTTTGTCGGGTCAGCAGTACAAACTCATACAGTTAAAGAGCTTCAAGTACTAACATTTCGAAGTATGAAAACATTCAACAAGAGATAACGCATGTTTGAAATTAGCTGATATTGCATGACAAGCGTTTCAGTATTCATCAGCGAAATCCCAACAGTCATTCCATTACAAAATAACGAAAAATTAACAACAGATACTGATTTTATATCACTATCATATTGCTATATTTATCCGCGTTTGTTATGCCCAATGCCCGCGTTCAGTTTTTCCATTTCTGATACTTGCCCGCGTTTCGTTGTGTCCAAACTTTGATACACTGTTCATGAATATTGTCATCGTACCCGTCATTGCTTGAATGGCTTATTGTGTCCTTTTGACACAAGTTGCAGGACAAAATTTCCAAGAAGCAGGTGCATTTTGCTATTTGGATTATCTTTCTTACATCAAAATACATGTCCCTGTAAGTTCAAAACCTAAAATTATCTGAAAAGTTCAAATTTTATTTCAATATATAATGTTTCATATCGCGTTTTCTATCGTGAAAGCATAAAATATATTAGGAAAGGTCGTATGACTCGAATAATAGGGATATACTTTTCCTTATCGGAGATAATTGCATTTTCTCTCGACCTACCTTGATCATTGTTTAATTCTCGGCGCCGTGTTCGTTATGCCAGCTCCGGATTTCGTTTGTTAGAATACCCTGTGTGTTGTTAGCGTGAATCGACGGAAGCATAGAGTACATCGGCAAGCAAATACCAAAGCAAGAACGAGGAAAGGGGAAATTCTAAAATCATAGATCCAAAATCAAGGCAATTCACAGCAACACGAACTGAGACAATATGACAGAGACAAAACAAATAAACAAAAATGAACAAGAACGCCACAATACAAAAGCACTAGCAGTGTCAACCCCTATAAAAACTGAAGTATCATCAGGTGCTCCGGACGGGTAAGCATGATTTGCTCCGCGCAAAACACCCGTCACACAGCCAGTAAAACTTCTTTAGTGACAACTGCAACAGTGACTGAACATACCCTTGATGTATAAGTTTTTGAGACAGAAATTTCTCTGTTGACAAAATCACTGTAAAAACTACAGGCACGGCAATAGCAAATGAGTTGTGAAATGTACACGCCGTACGGGAAGTTCACTATTGGAAAGTTGAAATCATCACGTTTTTCGTAAAGTCTTGTTTTCAGACGTCCAGAGTTGTCAATGTAGAGGTATAAGTCCAGGTATGCTGTGATTACTATAAAACTTCCGCAACTTGGTGACAAGGGTCAACCAGTTTTCATGGCGACCCTCATGATAAGGAATTATTATTTTACCCTGTGTTTTAAATTGATCAGCGGTGTATTTTTATGGGACAACCATGAAACAAGCACGCTCTCCGCGGACACTCATACAGGAACACTTAAGGATATGTGGTGATTAACTGAGTGGTACAAGTTCTAGTGTACTTAGTAACTTACCAAAGACCCTCTGTACTAATCTGGTTTAGTTAAAATAAGTTCAAGTATCGTCTGAATATCGTCTGCTAGCAAACTCTTTCACACTCTAATTCGCCTGGCTGCTTCGCCTGGATGACGCTCACTACAAGGAAATTCACTTCGCTTCTCTCGTCCACTACCATTGGTCTACGTCGTATTCATGGGTTCCGAGTGTTAAGCCATGCCGTTTTTGTACTCTTTTCCCTGGTATACAGATGATATTACCCTATTCTCTACGATGATGTTGGGAGAATTTACTACATTCTCCCCCCTTTTCTGAAGGAAGTGTGTTTATCTCCAAGTGTGGAACAGCTGGGTACTGGTTGGAAAAAATTTCGTAGTAAATTCTATTTAACTGTAAAGCAACTGTTATATACACTATTTATACTACACGCTTACATTTCCTCTGTAAACGAACTGATAACTCTAGTTTGGCACATTGCTGAAATGTCTTCCTGTCATTCAACAAATTAACATTCTATATATATATATATATACACTGTACAGTTTATCTGAGTCCACAGCTCTCTCCATTCTTCGTTTATACATTAGGAATTACAAAAATATCCTCTTGGCATTGGATACAGTCACAATGCCAAGTTGCTCAATGGGTTGGTTCCTTATCTCTGAGATATGACGTAATGTTTCTCCGATGTACAAGGGACTATTATTTTTAAACCAAAATTTTCTGTCTGCTACATTTTTCTGCCAAAAGTTGAAGTAAGATGAGGTATAGAATTGCACTATGCTTGTCTTCTGGTCAGGATCTTACATGTAGAATGTTTGGTTTTTCCAATTCGGCGATCACAGGTAGAATCCTTTTCAAAAATGCATTCGGTTTACCCCATGTTCGAGGTTGAGTTAGTCGGTCTAGGCCTATTTCACCTACTGCAGATACTCTGTCAGATTGTATTAGCTTCAGAAATGTGTTGATCTGTTCCTCTGTTATTTTGTCTGTTTTTTTAGGATGCACTCCCACTGCTACTTTCCATTGGTATTCAATTGGAACGTTAGTTGGTAATCTTTCAGGGTCGCAAAATATCAGTAATCCGCCTGCGACGTTGACTGGCACTATGGGAGGGCGCTCCATAGGTTCTTGTAGCCATTTTTCTATAGTAAGGCCCTGGTTGCCTAAGAGTTTGGTGCTTGTTCGGTCGAGATGAAAATGAGAATCATACACGTCAACCGTTCTTTTGATCTGATGTGTTTCATACACTCCTACCGACAGGCTTGGTTTTTCTGTGGGTCTGCGAAGAATATTACTACTGATGTCAAGGGTGTTACCCCTCAACACCAGTGTATACATGTTTTCTCCTATGGAGACTGTTCTTTTCTCTTCTGCAGAAGTACTGAATTCCTCTTGAGGTATGATGTTAACTATCTCATCAGGGTCACCACAGATGTCGACCAATACTATTTCTTCATGTATCTCCACAGTCTTCCCTTCGTCCCATTCTGGCTCTTTGTTTTCTGGTAGAATTGGTGTTGTAAGTGATTTTGACACGATGGTCATCTGTGGGTCACGTCTAGTCGGTGGATGGAAGTTCTGCGGCTCCGTCATAAAAGTAGTCCCCATGTGCATGTATGTTTCTACATCTTCTCCATTCAGATGCAATAACATTGCTACCTGGTATCTCCAATGTATCAAAGTGCTGGAATGATTTGGTGGTACTAATGTATATCTATTATATACGGGTCTTTGCCAGGACATGTAGGATGTTAAACTGCGCATCTCTTCAATCTATCTTCCTAACAGTATTGCTCTCTTTGGTATCAGGGATGGTCTGTCTAGGCACCACTGAAGCAAATCCAACAAAGAATCAGACTGTGCTGGTCGACGTGCCAAAAACAACAAGATTGACGCACGGATGTGATTCAACTCATCATATTTATCATTTCTTATCGGAGGTGAGTGATTGTCCCATAGTACTCTGGGCAGGTGCATCATATTGACATGGTTTCTCAATTTTCTTGCCCTCCAATTACATCCTGGAATTGGGCAACTTGTTGTCCGATCTACTTTCGGCCTATCTTCCGTTCCCTTGACGGTGTCTTCTTCCTCATCTTCTGATGGGTAATCAAATATGTCCTTTACTAAAAACTTCCCTTTTGCCGTCTTACTTTTGGTAGTGATCAATCCTTCTTTCTCCTGTTTCCTGGTTGCACCTCCTGTCCTCACCTTCTTCCAACTCCTCTTTTCCTCATCACTATCCTCCTCATCTCCTTCCAATGTCCTTTTCCACAGCTGATCTTCATCTCCTGGCTTTCGTATAACTCCTTCCGGTATGACCTCCCTGGGTGTTCTTATACCTTCTTTAGCCCATATTTCTTCATCCGTGACAATAGGCAATCTGGTCGGTACATCCGAAGGTGGTATTCCTTCCCCCTATTGTTGTTTCTGTCTCCACTACTAATCAACTTCCTACTCTCCCTAGCCTTCTCCTCCAACATCCTCCAATATCCATCTTTCTCTTCCATTCCTGAAAAAGAAGAGGTAGATGTATTCTTCGATGAATTTTTTATCCCTACCCCAGCGAGTTGCTGAGTCTTCTATCGAGGGTTAGCCATGGACTCTGACCCGACTTCTTCTAAACATAATCTTCACCTATCAAAAATAGTTGCAACATATATACACTTTATGTACAAATATATATACATCATATACTAGTATCCAATTTCATTGTCTGTCATTTCCCTATACAGTTAAAGTCCTGTACCGTATATTCTGTCTTATGAATGCTCACTGTCCTGATGCATGAAACTTGCTTCATCCGATACCAGCATATTCTTCTTAATGTTTGACGATCTACGATGTCCAATTACATCCTACGAGGATGCAATCCTGGGGTTTGACATCTTAAGCAGTAATAAACAGGGAGCGTATCCGCCAACTCTGGTGTTATCAGTACACATCTCCCATGGTACCATTCTTCACATTGATCACATTGGATCATAAAACTTCCATCATCCGGTTCACTGCAGATGCAATATTCCTTGACGTTTTTCACTACTGAAATATCTTCACCATCGGCCAATCTTGTCTTTAGCTTTTCTAGCCAGACGGGTACTGTCCTATCTTCACATTTCTTCATTCTATCATGGTTAGTTGTCAATGTTCTTTTCTCCAACCTAATATCATAGACATAGGATGATCTCTTTTTTGTCACAATACCGGGTCCCTGCCATGGCGGATCTAATTTCTTTGCTCTGCCCTTTACTTGTGCTGTGTCCAAGACGTATATCAAATCTCCTATGTGGTATTCTTGTGCACGCATGTTGACGTCATAATCTCTTTTCATCTTTTCTTGTGCAGTGCATAAGGTTTGTCTTGCTATTTCATGAGATTTCCTTAAATTTTCTCTCAGTCTGGTCACATAGAAGTCTTCATCTTCACAAGTGTCATTGGTTGGTGGTCTAAAAATGAGCTCTGCTGGGAGGCTGTTCTCTCTACCCAGCATCATCATGTTTGGCGTCAGTCCTGTAAGGCGATTGACAGATGACCTAATCGCACAAGCTAGTTGTGGTAAGAATTCGTCCCAATCTCTTTGTGACTGGTCAACAAAACATCTGACTGTATCCATCAGTGTTCGATTAAATCTCTCCACTTGTCCGTTTGCAGAAGGACGAAAAGGTGTTGTTCTAGTTTTGTTGATACGTAGGCGGTCGCAGATAGATTTGAAGAGCTTGCTTTCAAAGTTGCGGCCTTGGTCCGTATGGATGTTAAACGGGCAACCAAATCTCGAAAAGAATTCATTGACTGCAACTTTTGATGTTCTTTCTGCAGATTGTGATGTCAATTGAATGAATTCGCACCATTTTGTAAACTGGTCCACCATTACTAAAATATTTGTGTTACCATTTGTTGTTTCTGGAAGTGGCCCTAGGAAATCTAAATGCACTCGTTCCATGGGTGCTCCCGCATGGTACTTGGTCATTGGTGCCTTTGCTTTTCTTGTTGGTTTCTTAAATTTATTGCACTTGTGACAAGATTTAACAACTCTTTTGATGTATTCATTCATCCTGTACCAATAATACTTTGCCTTTACTCTTTCCTTAGTCCGTTGTATACCTTGATGTCCCGTACACACCAAATCGTGATTTAAACTAGACTTCTTTGACATACAGTTTTGGTACCACTAAACGATGTACATTTTGTTTGGAAATGTTCCATAATACTTCATTTTCATTCACATAGAAGAACTCTTTATTCAACAGATACTTTTTAGCAGCAGGACTACTAGGAGCTATCATGTCCTGTGGCGGATCTTCTTTCATTCTCAAAAAGTATAAAATTAGATTCAGATCTTCGTCTTGATCTTGTGCTTACTTAAGTTGTTCTGGTGTATAACTCTGTAGTATGGTATTTTCTTCTCTTTGGACTAAAGTTGTATGTTTCTGGATTTCTTTGTTCGTTTTGTTTGCTTGTGCAGGTTGGTCTTTGAAATTGTTACTTTTTAATGTTATATGTTGGTCTTTTAGCATTTTACGTCTGGTTGTTACCACTCTGATGTGCTTTGCATTGGATATCTCAATGTATCTGTCAATATCTTCGACACTGTCACTTGTGTCTAACAATTCTTCTCTGAACAGTTCCTGCATAGCCTGTGGATCATACATTGTCTCTTTGCTCATGTCAAATCTTTTTCGTGGCATGTTGGCTTCGCTCACTTTTGATGTTTCTTCAGGAATGGAATCTAAAGATGTTCCTTTGTACTTCAACAATTTCGCTCTATGAGTCTTGACATTTTGTCCTGTCACAGACGTAACAGTCATTTTTTGACATGTTCGCATCAACAATGTGAGTTGCTTAACCAATGCGTCCTGGAAAGCAACCATCGCTTTCTCCCCAGTTGGAATATCTATATCTTTGAGATGACTGGCTAGAGTTCGAAGGTTGTCTTCTGTCTGTGGTAACTGTTTGTGCATTTTGTCTTTAGTCCGTGATATGGTTCGACAACTATAAAAGTTGTTGTTCAGTAGTCTGTGCCAATCTTGAAGTTGTACTTTCAGTTCCATCGCATCAGTCTGTCGCTGCAGCGACTTCAACTGCAGTATTTGATCATCTCTGTTTTCATAGCATCTGATTTTATTCACAGCATTTTATATCTGGCTGAGCGGCACGATGTCATCTACATCTCTTGCGAAGATGGCCCAACTACGATGAACATTTGTACAATATGTACAACCGTTGCATGGCAACTCTTATGGGTCAGCATATATGGACACCTCTTTGCAAGGTGTATCCGGTTGGTATCTGGATAGAACATCGGCATTTACATGCTTATTTCCACTTCGATGACAGATTTTCATGTTGTACTGACTTAAAACTTCAAGCCATCTGGCTAACTGGCCCTGGAGATCCTTGAAGTTTAATAACCATCGCAGACTGTTGTGGTCGGTGCGGAGTTGAACTCTCTACCTAGGAGATAATGTTTGAAATGTTGGGTGAATCGTACCACCGCTAGCAGTTCCTTCCTAGAAATATTTTCTTTGGGCTGTGGATAGTGTGAAACTGCCATATGTCACTACTCGCTCTTGGCCTTGTTGTATCTGTATCAGTTCTGCGCCGATCGCCTTATCTGACGCATCAGTATCTAAGATGAACGTATCTTGTTTATTTGGTAATGCCAATACTGGAGGTGTTTGTAATGCAATTTTTAGTTTCTCGAAGGATTGTTGTTGTTCCTTTTGCCATTTCCAAGGTGTTTTTCTGGTTAATTCGGTCAAAGGCGCTGCTAATTTTGATAAATCTTTGATGAAGATTCGGTGATAATTCACGAAACCCCAAATCTGCTCAATCTGTTTAATATTTTTGGTTGGTTTCCATTCTTTGATTGTCTTTATATAATCATCACCCATGCCAATTCCAGCTTTGTTAACCTGGCGTCCAACAAAAGTTGTCTCTTTGGTGCAGAAGTCACACTTCGACGGTTTCAATTTGAGACCGTACTGTCTAAGTCTGTCAAAAGCCATCTTGATGTTTTGTAGATGTGACTCGAAGTCTTTGCCCATCACTAGGGTGTCATCGAGAAAGGCAAGGACAATGTCCCAATTTAGGCCTCTCAAGACTAAGTGCATAGCACGTGCATACGTCGCTGGGGCGTTGCATAAACCAAATCCCATGCGTGTGAACTGAAAGAGTCCGTATTTTGTTATAAACGCAGTTTTCGGCTTGTCATCTTCTTTCACTCTCACCTGCCAGTAGGCACTTTTGGTATCTAGCTTTGTGAACCATTCGTTCCCAGCCAGAGTGTCGATGCATTCTTCAATAAGTGGGAGTGGATAAACTTCTTTTCTAGTCACCGAATTCAATTTTCTATAGTCAATGGCATACCTGACAGATCCGTCTCTCTTACGTATTAAGACTGGAGGCGATGCCCATTCGATGTTGATGGCTCAATCACCTTAGATTTTAACATTTTTTTCAGTACTGCCTCTTCCTCGCTTGCAAATGCCATTGGAGTCCTTCTCAGTCGTTGTTGTATTGGCTTTGCAGATCCCGTATCTATTGCATGTTCCACATGTTGAAATTCACCAATATCGAACTCATTTTGGGAAAAAATGCCTTTATACTCCTGTAAAAGCTCGTCTAGCTGCCATGTTTGCTCTTCCCTTAAATGTGGTTTGGCTTTTGTAACCAATTATTTCAATTCATCCGTTAGCATATTTTACCCTTCATGCTTATTTTCGTCTTCTACGTTTGTACCTTTCTCTACTTCGTCAGCTGCTAATGCTTGAGCTTCTACGGTACCTTTCTTGATGGTATAAGGTCTGTCAGTGGTGTTTACAATGCATAGTCGTGGTTGGTTGTTGGTATAAAAGCACCTCGGTAGTAATATTGGCGACTGTTCACTGGTTGTTGATTCTACGATGAATGAAGGTAGATCTACATCCATCTTCCCGTCAACGTGCACCACTGAGTTTGCTGGAATTACTCCTTCAGATCAATCTTTGCTTCATGCTGGGCTAAAAAGTCAAGACCAAGCAGCATGTCATCTTCAATAGGTGCTACATGTACTGTTGTATTATACGTTTTTGTACCAATCATTAACTTCACTGGACCAACAATTAGAGTGTCCATTTGCATTCCTCTTCCTGGTGCATACATGAGACTTTTCCTCAAGATTGGGGGTGGATCTCCCAGTGAGTTAAAAATTCGATCAGAAAGGATCGTCGCCTCGGCAGCAGTGTCTAAAACAGCTACGACTGGTCGCAGATTACATAAGAGAGGTAATCTATCATTAATGCGGTCCATGCCTGCATAATGGTAAATGTTCTTCCTAAACCATCCACTATTGGTAACTCGGGTCTGTCTTGAGTTGTACCTGTGGTTTGATTCAGTGTATTACTTTCACTTGTATTATTCACCTTTACAGTACCACTTGTGTCCAGATGTGAATCTCGAAGGCAATGCGTACAATCAGATGTATTCCCTACTTCTGGTTGGGTTTGCCCTACTTTCTCTGTTCTGTTGTCTGGCACTAGGTTTACTAAATTGTCACCGCAACCTTGGTTCACCTGTCTTCACTAAACCATACCCTTCCGGATGTCTCATAGTACTTCCTTTCCATGTCAAGTTCTGGCTGTTTGACCTTTCTTCTTTATGTTCTGGTGATACTTGCTGTCTAAATTCATTTTCATATTGACTTGTCTTTGTATCTGGATTACGGTTTCATTTTCACTTACGGTACCCTTTTAGGAACTTCCGGTACAACTTCCGGTATAAACTTTCTATTAACTTCCGGTACTATTTCCGGGGGTCGGATGACTCCTTGTACACTACTACCATATAGGGACTCAGGCCCCCCTATACTACTTTCGTCATCTTTTTGGCTAATTATTGTTAAAATTCTCTTTTCGTCAATTTTTGGGCGTAAATTCTGTGTACGGGTCGAACTGCAGCCCTCTAGCTCGACCCCTTCCTGTTTAAAGGTTTTTCTGTCTGTCTATTTGATGGTCCCTTACGTACAGACTGTCATGTTGCCTGGCGGCAATTTCTGGCAATATGTCCAGGCTCTCCGCAATTATGACAGGTAAATGTGTCTCTTCTCGAAGTGGTAGTATTATACCTTAATTTCTCAGATTGTTCCCCTCGCTCTAATCTCTCAACTTGTTTCTGAAGCTTACCAAAAGCGACATTCGTTGTTTCTTGCCAAGTTGTCATGTTTTTCTTTAAGGTGGCTAGCTGTTCTTCCACAGGGGTTGTTTCCTTTTCTTTAGTTGTCAGAGAATTTGAAAAGAATTTTTTCATGTCAGACATTCGGGACTGACAAACTCCAAAAGTTTGTCAGTCCAAGCCACCATTTTGCTGGCCCGAAGTATTATTGCTATGACAAAATCCCAAAATTTGTGTCAGACTTTGGACTGACAGGCCATCAAATCTTGTCAGTCCGGCATGATTTTTGTCAGCCAAATCCTTCGGACTGACACTTTTCAATAACTCTGAGCTGTTGTTATTTTAACAACTTGACAGTATGGTTCCTCGGCGTCATTTTCGCTATATCTCTTAGTATCCTTGCGTTTGCTTCCGTAAATAGCCGAGTCTAAATGCTGACTTAATTTCACAAGTTGACATGCCTCTTCTATAGACTTAGGCTTTAACATAGAAGCAGATTTCCCAGCTTCTTTGTCGTTGAGTGCTTGTAAAAACTTGGTTATTATCTGGGTCTGTACGTACCTCTCTGGCACATCTTTAAATGCTTTATCGGCAAGAATAGCCAATCTATCTGCCCATTCATCTGTGGATTCTTTAGGACTTTGTCGGGCATTATGAAATTGGACCTGTAAGGTTTCAATTTCATTCCCATGGTTAAATCTCTGTTCCAGTTTTTCAACTAATTCGTCAAAAGTGACATCTTTGTTATGGCGCAAAACATTAGTCCCATAGCGACTTGCTGCACCTGTCAAACACCAACACAGTTGATTTCTTTTTTCTTGATCTGTCCAAGCTGCTGTCCCAGCAAATATATTAAATTTACCAAAAACGAAGACCAATCTTCACAGCGTTCGGTACCGTCAAACTTTAAGGATTTTAACACAGTGGGTTGACGTTTTGATGTTGATAGTTCTGTGGCAGGTGGTTGGTCGTCTGCGATGACTGAACCTGGTGTCCAAGTCCGCGTCCTCGGCATGGGCCTCGGCCTGTTCTGTTCTCTATGTCCTGAGTTGACAGGTGTTCCATACTGATCTGGCACTGTCTTTGAAGTTACTTGGTTGGGTGCGATTGGACTAGGCTTGTCATAAAAATTTAGCTCCTGGAGTTCGTCCAAATATGTGTCTGGATATACATAATCTGATACGGGGTCTTTACTTGGTCTATTTACTTTTGATCTGGGTGCTGGTGTACTTGTACATGTAGGGGGTTGATATGTCTGTTTTTTCGTGGCTGATTTCTCCGATGAAACCTCACTGTGAACAGGGGGTGGAGAAACTTTGAACTGGATTTTCTGCTTTTGTCGAATTGGCACTTTGGGTCGCGCACCAAGCACTTTACTTGCCCCGGTCGCTGGCTGTTGTTTTGCATATCCGTGGTCTCCCGTGGTTATCTGTGAATACTCTGGCTGTCCTGGACTTTTTAATGGGTCTGCGCCATACTGGGCTGGTAAAAATAGTTCATATTTGATATTCATTGACCGCGCATTACTAGCTGGTCCCGAAAGACCTGTTTCATGGGCACTTGTTGGGATGTTTTGGCTAGCCCCTTTTCCGTGCAATGATCTTTGAATCAACGTAGCAATGGTTGATTTTTGGAGGTTTTGGCCTTCAGTTTCTACCTCGTCCAGTTCATCAGGAGACTCCAGGTCGGACAATTCGTCCTCAAAATCAATGCTGTGGGCATGCTCATCACTTGACTGAAAATCAATGAGATGCAAGATTTTCTCCATTTTGATGTGTGGGATAGTGGCTAAAACTTCTGGAGTGATGTTTATACTCTTGCGGGTCTCCCATATTCTAGAGGCAATAGCTTTACCCACCGATGGAAGGCTCAACAGCTCATCATAGCCACATACATTAATCTGTATTTTATTACTCATTTTAAATATTATAAGCAAGATTTTACTTTGCTTTTTATTATTGTGACGCAAGATTTTACTTTGCTTTTATCACAAAGTTATCTAATTTGGGCACTCAAAAAAATATATGGCAATGCAATTTATTTTCTTGGCCTAGTTTATGCTGTGTGTTGTTTAAAAACAGACACAATTATCAACAGCAATATTTTCAAAGTGTAAATTGTCTCAATACACAATTACTCTGAAATTCTCACTTTTTTCACTGAAGTTTCTCTTTTCTTCAGTTTTTCTATTTTTTCTCACTTATTACTTGACTTCAAGTATAACTCAATCAATTAAAATCAATCAATGGGCCCACGATATAATACACGTAAATTTGACAACACGAAAATGCGACAAAACCGAGATTTTCCCGAAAGATCAATAAGTCACTGTTCCACGACTGATCGCCGCGCCATTTGTGGTGATTAACTGAGTGGTACAAGTTCTAGTGTACTTAGTAACTTACCAAAGACCCTCTGTACGAATCTGGTTTAGTTAAATTAAGTTCAAGTATCGTCTGAATATCGTCTGCTAGCAATCTCTTTCACACTCTAATTCGCCTGGCTGACGCTCACTAGAAGGAAGTCACTTCGCTTCTCTCGTCCACTACCGTTGGTCTACGTCGTATTCATGGGTTCCGAGTGTTAAGCTATGCCGTTTTTGTATCCTATTCCCTGGTATACAGATGATATTACCCTATTCTCTACGATGATGTTGGGAGAATTTACTACAGATACAAAAAAAATCCTCATCTTTATACATTTATACTGTAATGGCCGAGGCGTTTGTTCTCACGTACCCCTTTAAATTCCTTCTTATGTTTATGTTGAACATGTTCACGGTGCGGAATGGTATAGGACTTTTCGGGTTTTTTGTCTATGTTGCCAGACTAATCGGGTTTAGCAACGGACTTTTTGTGGTTTATAACGAAAACACGAAGGTTGGTGTGTCATTTTTCTTTCAAAATATGTATGTTATCTAATTCCTTTCTCGAAATGTTTTGTGTTACGGTTGATTGATTGATTGATTGGTGTTTTGCGCCAACTTCAGCAATATTTCACTTTCAGCTATATTGTGGCGAGAACTATTCAATAAATTGAACAATTTTAATAAATAAATACATAAAATATAAAAATAAAACCATTATAGCTTTATACAAGTAAAACAAGTGTGTAAAATATAAAAAAAAAACATAACACGAGAAATGTAAGTTTAAGTGTTGTAATATTAGAACTTTAAGATAAATCCATTTAAATCTTATTAAATAAACTGATTGCTTTTATAAATTGAACGATTTTGTCGCCAGCGAAATTTTGTAAATAGGTCTTTAAGACAATCAGTAGGATAAAAATCACGCGTGATATCGGAAACATCTACACAGTCAATTACAACATGTTGAATTGTATAAAGACAATTGCACGGAATACATACGGGTCGATCATCACTGTTGAGGATAAAACTGTGTTTTTCTAGTGTGTCCAATACGACATCGGGTTAACACTACCTGTTCCCTACGGTTTTTACCGCAGGAAGACGTCCGACTGTATTCCATGCAGTTTATTATTTATTTGCAGAGGCCATCTCGTCATCTAGTGAACCTTGGTTTCCTGGTAAGCAACTGTATTTCCATAGATCCACACATGACTAGGGATCAAAACATAAATGACTTCTTTGCCTAATGCTACACGTGACTTGTAGAATTCGGCTATTTTCAAAATAATTGGGTGTTTTGTTTTTTCGACTTTCAATTGCCAATAGATATGAGAGAGATCGAAACAGATCATGAACTTATTTGATTGCGATAAAGCTACAAATTTAAGTGCTGAGTAAATAGCATTAGCTTCAGCAGTAAATATGGAACTGGAAGATGGTAGTTGGAGAGTTGCTGTACGATCTTCAAAAAATGGCTGCAGAAGCCACTCGTGTCTCCATCCTTAGAGCCATCTGTGTTTATTTTCAAGTATTCAGGGTGTTCATATTTAATTCTTGCTAAGTCATGCTGGATTACCAGAGGATTGGTATCAAACGTTTTATATTTGTGTAATTAAATGCAATGGAGGTTTTATGGGAGTTTCTATAGGAGCTATTTCATCTAAATTTATATTGGCAGATTCATGGTGTGGTTTGATACGAAGACCAAAAGGTTGTATAACGTTTGGGCGTTTTTCATAGTCAGCTTTATGAAGAGATTTGAAAACACAGTCATGAGCAGGATTGGAATGATACGCTTTGAGCTTTGTTGCATATTGTAAACCAAGTTTCATTCGTCTGTCTTCTTAAGATGTTCATTAGCTGCAACATAGAGACTCTCCACAGGAGAAGTCCTGAACATACCCAATGAAAGACGCAAACCTTGGTGATGAATGGTATCTAATAATTTTAATATATGATTTACGGGCAGAACCGTAAATAAAACATCCATAATCTAACTGTGATCGAATCAACGATCGAATTAAATTTAATAAAACAGTGCTATCCGCACCCCAGTCGGTACTCGACATAACTTTTAAAATATCTAATGCCTTGAGGCATTTGTTTTTTTTGGTTTTTTTTTTTGCCATTTTGATATGGGGAAGACATGAAAGTTTACTATCAAAAATTAAACCAAGGAACTTGGCCTCTTTTATAATAGTAATAGGGCTATTGTACATTTTTAGCTCTGGATCTCGATGCACTTTCCGTTTACAACAGAAATGCATTCCAACTGTTTTAGAGCTTGAAAATTTAAAACCGTTTTCAACAGCCCATTTTTCAATTCTGTTTAACTAGAGTTGCAGTTGTCTTTCCATATTATTCACGTTTTTGTCACTATAGCATATCAGAAAATCATCTACATAATGAGATCCATCAATGTTAACTTTTATAACCCGGGCCAAACTATTTATTTTAATACTAAATAGTGTGACAGAGAGGGTGCTTCCTTTCGGAACACCCATCTCTTGTTCAAACGAGTCAGAAAATGTAGAGTTGACTCTAACATTGAATTCACGATCCTTGAGAAGATTCTCAATAAAATTTGGTAAACTTCCTCTCAACAGATCAAACAGATCTTTCAAAATTCCATATTTCCATGTTGTATCGTACGCCTTTTCTATGTCGAAAAAAGATAGATACCGCATGTTCTTTATCTAAAAAATGCATTTCTAATGAATGTTTCAAATCGAACTAGATGGTCTAATGTGGTCCGACCTTGTCGAAATCCATTTTTGATATTCGACAGAAGACCGTTCGATTCGAGATACCAAACAAGGCGGTTGTTTATCATCCGTACGGAATTCAGCACTAATTTTAATACATATATCGGCATATATGATCACTTAAAAATATTCCTGCCTTTCAAAATCTGTAACACAAAGGGTAACATTCCAATGAAAATGCGAGGACTGTAACCTTTTACAAGCTGTTTTGATAAGTAGAAAAATATATTATGGATATAAACTACACATAAAGGCGACTTTACAAACGGAGATTATTTCTTTTTCTTTTAAATGATACTGCTAATGTATAAATACTTATTATTACGAGTTTTTAAGATTATTCTTTGCACAGGACTTCGTGTGTTTGCGGCACCGGACTGACCGCCCTAATTGTAATAAGTACCCTATAACTGAAAAAAAGGACGGTTATCCACTATCTACATCTATATGAGTGCATGTTTTCAAACATAAAAAAGGTGTTTAACATCTATTTGTAATATAATTCTTTTGATCCTAGTATTGTTTAATACCAATGAAATGGAGGGCAATGCTCCAACAGTGCATTATTTTACAGCCTTTTATGTTATTGCACTTTATCATATGTTTAGTTAAAAATACAGACGTTCTGAATATGTGATACAGTGCATGGAGTTCATTTCATATTCACACTATGACGTCATACCCTTTATCGCATGGCTTACCCTTTATCACACTCCCTTTATTGCATGGCTAGCCCTGTATCATACCCTTTTTAAAAAAAAATAAATTAATTTGACTTTTTTTTTAAAAATTGAGGGGATAAAAAAAATTTTGGGGGGTAAAAAATTTTTTGGGGGGTAAAAGAGTTTTTTTGCGGAGAGTAATTTGGGGATGAAATTTTTTGTGAGGATCAGTTAAAAAAAATCTAGCCAACCTTTTTTCCTTTACATGGTAGATTTTATTCCAACTACCTCCAGTCCTTTTTCTCTTGCCAATTTTTGACAGTATTTTTGGGATTAAGTAGTCCTCTGTTTAAATATATGATAAACTGTATAATACATGGCAAAATCCGTATCATCCCTCGACCAATATCATCCCTCGGGCCAAAGGCCCTCGGGCTGATATTGGTAACTCGGGATGATACCGCACGTGATATGGATTTTGCCATGTATTATTCCCTATTTATCAAAATCTTGCTCCACAGAACACATTGAACCTTATAGGAGTGGGAGGAGCTACCACCAACAGGGAATTAATACAATGCAAATTCAGTTAATGCACAGTTGAAGCATTTTCACGAATTGCATGTCGGGAACTGACTTAAAAAAAGGGAAATTAAGTCAGTAGACCACTATTGTAACAATAATTCCGAAAGCAAACGACTGCACCTTGATATCATTCAATTATTACGACAGATTAACCGAGCAAAGGACATTTGAGCTAAATTGATTTTGATCGTGTGGGACATTTTAGCGAGAGTAATGTGTATATTTTAGCGAATTAGAATTAAATTACCTGTAAAATATTGACAATGTAGCGAATCATAATTAAACGTAATAAATTAATAGATATGTACTATTAATTATATGAAAAATGTGAACTTTATATTTAAAAAAATAAATGTATCATACTGAGGTTGAAAAGAGTTTTGTAGACGATTAAATTAATAAGTGTTTTTTTATATATAAACAGAACTATTGGAATTCACAACAGTGCCCTAAAGAAGAAATCGTGAGGGAACATTTTCAGAGCTCATGTTTTCAAGTACGAGACAAAATCCGAGTTATAACGCCTTGCTGTCTAACATTTGTTGTGCTGATATTGTGCTTTCGATTTATTGTATTTTTTTAATTTTATTAATCTGAAGAACTAGTGATTCATTCTAAAATGTTCATCATTATAGATAAACGTATTTAAAATTATCTGGATCAAAATCTCTTCCATGTCCCCATGCAAAGCATGGAGAACGGAAAATTAAGGAGGTATTGACAATATATCTGTCGCTAAAATGTCCATCTATTTTTTCCAATTTCGCTAAAATGTCGCTAAAATGTACACATTTTTGTCGCTAAAACGTCCTCTTTTTTTCGCTAAAATGTCCACCCATTTCACTAAAATGTCCATCTTCGAGATTGGGCCCCACTTTCCGGTAAATGTGCCGTATTCAAATCGACGTCAGTGCCATACAAACCATAGTGATGCAGTTTATTCGCCATAATAAATGAAAATAGAAAATATCTAACGAAATTAAAAGTCAGTGATCATATTTTAGAAATTGAAAGGGGAAGGTACAAAAATATTAAATGAGAAAACAGAAAATGTAAGAACTGCAATTTCCAACACTATTGATGATGAAGAACATATCTTATGTTCATGTTATAATAACACAAAGCTAAGAGAAAACTATTTACAGGAAATAAAATGTCTAATATCAAATATTGAAAGTAGACCAGAAATTGTCCACAAATCGTGCAGTATACTGCTTCATTCGTCACAAGGTCTTTTGCGCTGAGAAGAGTGGACTCAACAACTGCATGATTTTTCATTTTGTAATCTTGCTTTGTTTTATTTTTCTTATTGTTCATGTATGCCTTCAACCCTAATGTAATGGGTACAAATGGGCATTCTTGATAAATAAATAGATATTTATTCAATATATTTAATGCCAAGTTCAAATCTTTCTAGTATAATTTTTGAATCCACAATCTGACCTGTTGGAAACACTTAATAAAAAAATTCCTTTTATCTAACCTATGCGGAAAATACCGGCCGATCTATCTTTCATAACCTGGAGGGAGAGGGTTTTAACGGAATTCCAGAAAAGGGGGTCCAGTGAATTGTGTCAAGTTTTATCTTATTTTTGGCTAAAAATTGCATGAAATTTTCAAGTTTTTTTTAAAGGGGGTCCGACCTCTGCACCCCTCTAGACATATCAAAGCGAAAGTATAATTCTCTTAAAGATTTATTTACCTACGTCGCTGGCGACAAAATTATTCAATTTTTAAAAGCTGTCAATTTGTATAGTAAAATATAAGTATATTATCCAATTTTTAAATTTCATCGTATTTGATCTATTTATCTTACCGCCGTGCGCGGTCCCGGCTTTTGAATAGACCCGCAGCATCCTCTGAGCTTGGAGTATGAGTCTTCCTAACAGAGGACCCCGAGGGAACCCCTGGATATAGAAATAGGACTTAGTATCTCCGGCTTGCGGGGTGCGACCCCTCCTAAACGGGGGCTGACCCCGAGGGTCCCTGGATATAGAAATAGGACCCATTCCGTTGTTGTGCGGGATTAATAAATACACAACCCATCTCGCGGATGGGATGTAAACTCAGGTCCACGTGTTGGAAGAAATGCCTCGCTTCCTGCACGTTAAAGGACCCTTGTAGCAAGCTTTTTTTGATTGGTCCGTAGGTGATCGGCTACAAGGCTAAATTCTCCGCCCTTTTCAATTTCACCCTACTTTTCCAGTGGCAGTCAGAATTTCCCGTCCCATGACCCTTTCCATACCCCAAAGTGATTATTTATTAACAAACTTGTTCTCGTCTTGATATAGCTGAAATATTGCTGAGTAGACGTTAAACAATATTCAATCAATCTATTTATCTTAAATTATCTATAATATGACTTTTATCTTTTAGAAATCCTTTTTATCGGTACATAGCATTATGTTTAAAGCGACTTTTTAAACTTAAATATTTATTATTAATACCAACAATTCATGCCACCATATAGCTGAAATATTGCTTAAGTTGGTGTTAAGCAACAATCAATCAATCAAATTCTTGTTTTTCAGCTACTACCATTTCCGAAAATATAACAAATAAAAAATAGCGAAATATATACGTGTATAAATTGGAATAAATTAGAACACTGATTACCTTATAATACCTATAATCTGAAGCGTACCGTCTTTCTCATTAAGATATTTATTGCACTCAAAACGCTAACGCGTTTTTCGTGCAATAAATATTTAAATTATTAAAATATTTAATAAAAATGGTATATATATTATATAATATTTTGATTGGGTAAATTGATATGAAGCTGAGGTTTGTGACTTTCTTGTCATGTCTGAGAATATCTTGTCTCAGTAGGTGTTTTTGATGGACGGAATTGTCTAAAATGCTCAAATTTGCCTAAAAACTGGATAATTACTTTCTTTCTGCATGTCATTAAATTTTGTTTTGCACAATATTTGCAAAATTAGTTTTTTTTTCTATTACAACAATACTAAATTCTAGAAACTCAAATTATACTTGCGCCTTTGCAAACTTGATTCTAACTTGCTTATACGGGTCTGCGTGTATTTAATACTCAAAATAAATCTATTTCAATCTACCACAAACTTGTATATTTTTACATTGGGGGATGCAAGGCGGAGGGTTGGAACCCCCCTTTTTTCTCGGACAGTCATGTGTTTTTTAATGAATATTCCGGTGTTTTATTTCGAAATATCCCCAAATTTCCATTAACTTTCTTATTTCTTATTTGAAACCCCCATTTTCAAATTGTCTGTATCCGCGCATGTTTTTAAACGTGATAAAATGAAACTTTTTATTTAAGGGGAGGGTGAAATCTTTAGAATTTTGTGACTCTATAGTTCGCTCAAACATTTTAAAGCTTACTCTACTTATACTATGAGCTAAGACACGTTGAATCGAAAACCGATTCTATTTGGAACCTTACAGTATCGAAATTTTGGAAATTACGTCTAAAACTAAGGAGTATCTTCCTCATGCAAAGCTCTGTCCTTAGCTGATTTTGGCTTTATATTTAAATCATATTCATTGTTTATTTGTTCTCTATCAGTTTTCAAACATTTTTGAGTTATAGCCTCACAAAACGTTTAGATTTTATCTGCACTGAAGAGACATCAGTTGTCGAAATACGCATATACAGAAATTAAATTCACAGTAATTTTGGTATTTACTTATTTATATTTAAAGACAGTTATAAATTCTATGAGAATCTTACTTTTCAACGACAAATCAGTGGAAATGCCGGTTTACCGAAAATTCCCATCTGTACATGTATTGGGAGTAAAATGGGCTAGTGAACAAGTAAATTCTACTTGAGAGGTCTTCTGCACTGAAGATATAGTGAATTATATAAACAAATTCACTATAAACAAATAAGATAGCATTAAAAGTTACTATTTACAAAATTAGCCTTAATTTTAGGAGGAGTGGTTCAAATTACGACATTTTGTGAATGAGACAAAAAATAACTTCATTGATGTTTTCAAATTTTTTTCGTGAAAGTATCATTAAGCATTTTTACACAGACAATTCAAAGTTACATTCAGTTTTTAGCTCACCTGGCCTAAAAGGCCATGTGAGCTTTTGCCATCAC
>MJUU01065258.1:681-12456 GCA_002080025.1 Modiolus philippinarum | reverse complement strand
TTTTCACATATTTGACTGTAGAATCTTTATTATTTATCGGATTTTGATGGGGTTTCTTTCTATGTGTTCCTGAGGAAATTTCCAATCAGTAGAATGCCAACCGATTTCATGTAGCATGTACCGTTCACGAGATAAATGGGGCCCAAAAGGGGCGAATTTCCCCAAAAAATTAATTTTTTTATTTTTAGTCCGATTTTGATGCAGTTTTGTCTCGCCCGCGACGAAAGTCGCGAAAGCGAGACATATGCGTGCAAAGTATGGCGACGGCGACGGCGTTAACTTTTACTAAATGCAGGATATTTTGAAAACCCTTTGATGTAGGAACATAATATTTGGTCCAGTGGTAGTACTAATCAAGTGCTACCTGACGGACATAACGATATGTGACCTTGACCTCAATTTCACGGTCTAGTGTCCACGTTAAGTTTGTTCTGCTTAAGTCCATTTCTCAATAACTAGAAGTGGTAGGTTGATAATATTTGGTATGTAGGTTGGTCTTTGGTAGTACATGTCAGTCTGGCAGATGACTTTTGTCCTTGACCTCAATTTCACGGTGTAGTGGCCACGTTAAATTTTTCTGCTTAAGTCCATTTCTCAATAACTAGAAGTGATAGGTTGATAATATTTGGTATGTAGGTTGGTCTTAAGTAGTACATGTCAGTCTGGTAGGTGAGTTTTGTCCTTGACCTCAATTTCACGGTCTAGTGGCCACGTTCAGTTTTTCTGCTTAAGTCCATTTCCCAATAACTAGAAGTGGTAGGTTGATAATATTTGGTATGTCTTTGGTAGTACATGTCAGTCTGGCAGGTGACTTTTGTCCTTGACCTCAATTTCACGGTCTAGTGGCCACGTTAAGTTTTTCTGCTTAAGTCCATTTCTCAATAACTAGAAGTGGTAGATTGATAATATTTGGTATGTAGGTTGGTCTTGGGTAGTACATTTCAGTCTGGCAGGTGAATTTTGTCCTTGACCTCAATTACACGGTCTAGTGGCAACGTTAAGTTTTTCTGCTTAAGTCCATTTCTCAATAACTAGAAGTGGTAGGTTGATAATATTTGGTATGTAGGTTGGTCTTGGGTAGTACATGTCAGTCTGGCACTTGACTTTTGTCCTTGACCTCAATTTCACGGTCTAGTGGCCATGCTAAGTTTTTCTGCTTAAGTCCATATCTCAATACCTAGAAGTGGTATGTTAATAATATTTGGTATGTAGGTTGGTCTTGGGTAGTACATGTCAGTCCGGAACTTGACTTTTGCCCTGGACCTCAATTTCAAAGTCTAGTGGCCATGTTAAGTTTTTCTGCTTTAGTCCATATCTCAATACCTAGAAGTGGTAGGTTGATAATATTTGGTATAAAGGTTGGTCTTGGGTAGTACATGTCAGTCTGGCAGTTGACTTTTGTCCTCGACCTCAATTTCACGGTCTAGTGAGCATGTTCACTTTTCTAATTAGTTCAAATAGATTTAACATCAATTTATAGGCCAGCAGGGACCGGCGAGACATCTTTTAGGGTCTTCACTTGTTTTGCAGTGGATTCCTTATGAAAAATTCACATAGGGCTGCAGATTTTTGATAACTAATTTCTTTTCCAAGCTATGAGGGGCCCAAAGGGGCAAAATTGCAAATATGCAGATTACCTAAAATTTTTATTTTCATCGGATTTAGATGGGATTTTTTTCTTTGGATTCCTCTTGATATAAGCTTTCGGTAGTATGTCAACCGATTTGGTGTAGCTCTTACTGTTTCCTAGCTATAAGGGGTCAAAGGGGCCAAAATTGCATTTTTTCTAAATAATGTGAAATTTTATTTTTGATCAGATTTTGATGGGATTTTTTTCTTTGGATTCCTCTTGATATAAGCTTTCAGTAGTATGTGAATGGATTTGGCGTAGCTCTTACTGTTTCCGAGCTATAAGGAGTCAAAGAGGAATCAGGAGTCATAAGGGCTAATTTTTATTTTCTCAATTTGGTTTCCAGCTAATTACTGGGTCAATCTCCTTATTGTGTCCATCTAATTATTGTGTCCATACTCACTTGAAATTACACTTGTTCAAATTTCAGTGGTCGACATGCTGCGGTCGTATCATGCTGCGCTCGGCGTAGCCCTTTATTTACTATAAATCAAATTTTCTGTCGCAGACTTCTTGACTTTTACTTGAGGGAATTATTTGAAATTTTGTCTGAAGCTTGTAAACGATGAGTTGTATTGTATACGCGGTTTTCAAGTTTGTAAAACGTCCACTTCCTGCTTGCCAATACTTTGACATTTTACTATTAACCAAATTTTCATCATAAGATTTATTAACTTTTATTGGCTTAAATGATTTTAGCTAAGAAATGATAGGGTTTGGTAAAACTTCAAGAAATCACTATATCCAGCAAATTACTGTATCAACACATTTGTGTGTCAAACAGAATTTGAATCCACACTTACCTGAAATTGACTTTTGCCCCAAGTTTCAGGATTGAAATTGCGGGGCACTTCCGAAAACGCCAGTTTTCTGTATCTAGTTTGTTTAGATTTTTTTATTGTATATATATTAAGGTTAAGTTGCAAAAGCCAATGTGAAAATAAGAATAAATTATGGTTGTTTCTTATTTTCCATGCAAGATACCGATGGTGGATTTCCTTGTATTACGGCTAATGGTACAAACAGTTGCATAAATTTTATGATGTCATAACCAACAGATATCATGACATATCTTTTCAGAACTATACTTAAGGTTAGTGAGGACACCTGACACCAAAAAATATTCCGAACTCAAAATGGCTATTTTTTAAATATATTACTGTTGAATATATACCCTTTCTTTGGTATATATATTGAACCACCTTTCCAGGCGTTTTTCTGAGATAAATAGGGTCAAAGTTACCTCCCCCGGAATAATGGTCTGAATTCCCATTTACCCCCTTTTGACCATATATAAAAAAAACAATTGTACATTGTTTTTGTAAAAAAAGTCTTTGGATTATAAGTCTTTATTGTTTTAAAGGTATTTCTAAAAATACATCCACTTCTGTCAATTATTTTTGGTAATATTCCTAATTATGTGCACATTGAGGTTAGATTTTTTATCACTTTTTGTCCCGTGGAGGGACATAAAAAGTGAAATTCAGAAAAACTTCTGAATTCAACTATTTTTTTTACTTCAATATATACCTTTATACGATATCTTCAAAATATAAAAAAGATCAGTATAGCAAACCAGGCTTTTAAGAAACTTACAAGCATTCAAAGTTTCAACATTGCTCTCCTCCCTTCAAAAAATTTTGCCGTAACGAGAACAAAAACCGGAAGTTATATCATCGGCTGTGCTTGTAGCACAAATACCAAACTAAAATAGTCATATGACTGTATACCGTCTTCACTTGACCAGAACAGGAATTTGTAAGTTACACATGTCAAACCGGAAGTGGATACTTTCTTACCTACTGTTAATCATAAATACAAAAAATTCATCTACAAATTCAAATTTTGTGATATATTGTATGATAGTTCGACACGTGACCCCCACAGGAGTCCCATAGAGAGATAAAGGAGCGCGCATGAGGGACCGAAAGTAGTTTGTATTTCCAATTTGCCACTCTTTTGACCGGAATGACCTATTATGCTGTGTAAAGATATATTTTGGATGGCGTTGACTAAATGAATGAGTTGATATTTCTCATATTTTCTTGTTCCAAACTTCTAGGGAGTGATCTTTATAAAACGGAAATCAGCAGTGGCTTGTTCTGGCAGTATTTCTATCACGTCTGTGTTAATTGTTAAGAAGAGGGAGACTGTTATTGGTGTTTTAGGGTGAATTCTCTCTTCCCACAATTTTCAAGTATTTTTCCCACTTTTCTTAATCCTTTGTGTACATATTTTACTTTTTTCGCTACTATATCTCTATCTTATTTAATTTTTATCAAAGTTTTTTTTTCCTTTTTTGAGCACTTTTACTGTGTTAATTTATTATTATTTTCCTTTTTCTCACCTTATTTCAAGTTTATTTCCATTTTAAGCATGTTAAGTTTTGGTGATTAGGCCATTTTTCTAAGTAACTATAAGTGGTAGGTCAATGATATTTGGTATATAGGTTGATCTTGGGAAGTACATGACAGTCTGCTATATGGCTTTTGTCTTTGGCCTCAATTTCATGGCCCAGTGATCATTTTAAGTTTCCCAGTATCTATAAATGTAAGGTATGTGGGTTTGTTTTAGAAGGAACATGAGAGCCTGCTATTTGGCTTTTGCCCTTGACCTCGTGTTCCCTGTCTAGTGAACATGTTTGGTTTTTCAGTATCTATCAGTGGTAGGTCACTGATATTTGGCATTTTGGTTTGAGTGATACATGAAAGTGTGTTGTATTACTTTTGTCAGTTACCCTTATTTCACAGTCTAGCGAACATGTTAAGTTTTCTGATTTAGTCAGTTTGAGTTTTCACATCTATTTGCGACTAAGTGGGGACGGGCGAGACATCAATTTGGGTCCACACATGTTTTGAATAAAAACATGAAACTTTGCCCTTATTACACTAATATTAACTATATAGATATGAATGGAACTTTTGACCTGTCCAGCTGATCTCCTTTAAATGGTCTAGTCCAATACAGGTCGTTGAAATTTTGCAATTTTTCCATTGAGTACCGAAAAACTGTATAAATCAAATTATTGGTATTATTAGAAGTGTATATTTTGACATGTAATTTTTATGTATAAGCTCAGCCGTGGGATTTTTTTCTATTATCTAAAGCAACTGAAACCGACTAAGGTAAATTCTGCCCTCGAGGTCACATTTTGAATCACCGACACTCCACAAAAAATTTTGATTTCTTTTGGAAGATTCATCAATTATACCATGTTGTATGTTTGAAGACTTCTGTAGACATTCTTAGTCCATGATAGATAAGATTCTTTTTCTGAATTTTACTATGAAAACTTCTGTCATCACTTAACGTTCGTCTGCAGTGACATCTTTGGCATCTTTGTTGTCTATTATCTTTGTTGTCGAAATGCGCATATGCAGAAACAAAATCACAGTAACTTCGGTATTTTGTTATTTATTACCACTGGGATGATGCCTCAGCTGGCGGACTGTTAGTCCCCGAGAGTATTCACCAAACCAGTAGCCAGTACTTCGTTGCTGGCCCGAAAACCGATCTTATTTGGAAACTTGCAATATCTAAATTTTAGAAAATTTTGGTAAAACTATGGAGTATCTCCCTCTTGCATAGCTCTGTCCTTAGCTGATTTTGGCATTCATATTTAGATCTTATTGGTTATTTGTCCTCTATCAGATTTTACACGTATTCCGGTTTATGGACTATTGGTTATTTGTCCTCCATCAGTTTTATACGTATTTCGGTTTATGGACTTCCAACAGTTTTGATTTTATCTTCACTATAGAGACATAAGTTGTCGAAATGCGCATATGCAGAAACAAAATCACAGTAACTTCGGTATTTTGTTATTTATTACCACTGGGCTGATGCCTCTGCTGGTGGACTGTTAGTCCCCGAGGGTATTCACCAACGCAGTAGCCAGTACGTCGTTGCTGGCCCGAAAACCGATCTTATTTGGAAACTTGCAATATCTAAATTTTAGAAATTTTTGTTAAAACTTAGGAGTATCTCCCTCTTGCAAAGCTCTGTCCTTAGCTGATTTTGCCATAAATATTTAGATCTTATTGGTTATTTGTCCTCTATCAGTTTTTACACGTATTTCGATTTATGGACTTCCAACTGTTTTAATTTTATCTGCACTGAAGAGACATAAGTTGTCGAAATGCGCATATGCAGAAACAAAATCACAGTAACTTCGGTAATTTGTTAATTATTACCACTGGGCTGATGCCTCTGCTCGTGGACTGTTAGTCCCCGATGGTATTCACCAACCAAGTAACCAGTACTTCGTTGCTGGCCCGAAAACCGATCTTATTTGGAAACTTGCAATATCTAAATTTAAGAAAATTTTGTTAAAACTAAGGAGTATCTCCCTCTTGCATAGCTCTGTCCTTAGCCGATTTTGGCATTCATATTTAGATCTTATTGGTTATTTGTCCTCTATAAGTTTTTACACGTATTTCGGTTTATGTTCTTCCAACTGTTTTGATTTTATCTGTACTGAAGAAACATAAGTTGTCGAAATGCGCATATGCAGGAACAAAATCACAGTAACTTCGGTATTTTGTTATCTTACCAGATTTTTAGCTCACATGGCCTAAAATGCCGTGTGAGCTTTTGCCATCACTTGGCGTCCGTCGTCTGTCCGTCAACAATTTCAAAAATCTTCTCATTTGAAACTGCTGAACCAATTGTTACCAAACTTGGCCTGTAACATCACCAGAATGAAGATTAAGTGTAATTTGAAAAAAAAAAAATGTTTGCAATGCTGTGGCGACTTCAATATTGAAAATCATTCGTTGACCACCATTTTTAAAAATGGCCGCCAAAAAAGGCGGGAAAATTCAACATGTCCGATTTCAATAAAATTTGGTTTCGAAATAGATGTTGATGTTGCGACTTCAAAATTGGTGTTGAAAATTGTTTGTTGACCGCCATTTTCAAAATGGCCGCCATAAAAGCGGGAAAATTCAACATTGTCCGATTTCAATGAAATTTGGTTTCCAAATAGGCATTGATGTCTCAACTTCAAAACTGGTGTTGAAAATTATTCGTTGACCGCCTTTTTTAAAATGACCGCCAAAAACGGTGGGAAAATTCAACATTGTCCGATTTCAATGAAATTTGGTATCAAAGTGGATATTGATGTCGCTACTTCAAAACTGGTGTTGAAAATTGATTGTTGACTGCCATTTTCAAATGGCTGCCGAAAAAAGCGGGGAAAATTCAACATTGCCAGATTTCATTGATTTTTGGTTTCCAAATAGATATTGATGTCGCAATTTCAAAACTGGTGTTGAAAATTGTTTCTTGGCCGCCAAAAAAGTTGTGACATCAATACCTATTTGGAAATCAAATTTCATTGAAATGATTGTTATATAGTCCTGTACTTAACTTATGAAGCCTTAGATGATCAGATATTCAAAATAGATACAACTCTAGATTTCCTACGAGGAGGAATGACCCGGTTACCGAAAGCTATATTTTAATATAGCCTAGGTGGCCGAGTGGTCTAGGGCGCTGGACATAGTGCAGGCGGTGTTGCCATAGATGACAACAAGCAGGGGTTCAAATCCAGCCGAAGACCTTGCTGGATTTTCCGATGTTAACAGGTTTAAAAAGATGATTTTCATCACTGTTGGCATTCGGAATTATATATTCTACCTTTGCAGCTCACCTTACCAGATATTCAAAATGCCCACCATGACGAAACTCAGTTTAACATCTGACCCTAAAGGAATTTCACACATTTATCTCTTTTGTAAAACCACTTAACATATGCTTACAAACTTATCAGAAATGTTAAGCAGATGGTCTTTCACTTGATTTGCGAATTAAGTACCGATGCGAAATTCAACACGGTCGCCAGGGCCAATTACATGATCTGAATGTGCCAAATTTGAAAAATCTTCTTGTCAGAAACTTAAATCTGGATTGAATTGGTACTTTACAGAAATAAATTTTACGTAGTCCTGGTGATTGGAGATTCAAAATAGCCACCATGACAAAATATGTTTCAACATTGGGTCCTATAGGAATTTTCCATTTTCGTCTTGTTTTTTGAAACATTTTTGAAAAAAAGTCAATAAAACTTGGCAGAAATGTTATTCATATGGTTATTTACCACATTTATTTATTTTGTACCAATCTAAAATTCAGCGTGGCAACCAGAGCCAATTATGTTGTTTGATTGGTAAAATTAAGGGGGTAGACCTGGGGTAGGAGGAGATAACTCTGCTTTTCTCTTTTTTAGTACTTACACAAAAAAATAGAATCATTACAGGTATTCTCAAAATTTTTAAATTGTAAAAAAAAAATCCACACAGCAAATAAATATTAATTTTGTCATGAAAACAAATACCCAACATCCAGTTATTTATATTGACTGCATTTTACTCGACATTTTTGCAAATCTGTCCAAAGATTATGAATATATGTAAAAGTCGGATTTTTTCCAAGGGAGGTAATTTATAGCACAGATTCAGCAATTTTATTGATTTTTACCCTCTTTATTTTAAATTAAGAAAAAATGGGACGGTAGAATTTTCTAAAATTTTAATATATCTTACATATATTAGTTTTCTTTCTATTCTCAGTTTTTGGTGAAAAATAAACGACAGAATTTTTTACAAGAAGTGTTTAATAGTGATCAAAATAGAGAAAAAATTTCAGCCTATATTATTCAGAACACCCATGCATTTCAGTTCAAACAAGTTAAATTTACTATCATTATTCATGCTTACTTTCACACATGTCTAAACTACAGAATTTTGCATTTGAAATAATTTTAAATCAAATACAAATTTAATTAGAGCCAATTTTACACACCACAATCAAGTCCTGAACAGACCAAATAATTTGAGGAAGCAAGGTATCTTTGATGACCACTAGACATAAAACGGGACGGTAAAAGTTGTTGAAAATTGCTGAAAGTCAACATGAACATGTGTGGTTTTAATACAGAAAATATTAAGAAAATTAAACGAACGGAAAATTTTAGGCTTCCCCAGGTCTACCCCCTTAAATTAGATAGTCTTGTACAGCCATTTACCAAATTGTAGATAAATAAAACAACGACAGGAGAATAAATGAATCAATCCGACATAGTTTTACATACAAAATTTAATTTTGGTCAACTGATTATGAAATTATGATGATTAACATTCCATGACTCCTTTCATTTAATAATTATAAAAAAGATTTTGTTTTATAAGATATAAAATTAACAAAAGGAACTTCAATATTCAAAATAATTTTTCACATAAAGAAAAAATTGACTTAAATTTTTTGTACAACATATATGACATCAAAAGACTAAGTCCTACTTCAAAGTATTCGTATATTCAAATTGTTTACTGCATAAAGTCCTTGAAACTTGAAAAAGAGCATTGAAGATAAAAATCACCACATGTACAAAAAATAATACTAGTACTAGTTGATTACCAGTTATCGCCGTGTACCAGTTAGCGCCAATTTTCACGTGCTTCGAGATCGTGCATGACTTTTGTTACATGGTTGTGTACAGAATTGACAACAACATCTTAAAAATACATTCCTAGAACGAAATTTGTTTTAATCTTTGATTGCCGAAATTTTTCTTATCCGCTGTAAGACATGGCCGCCAGCGCAGAACATATTTTGACATGGGACCCTATGGGAAAAGCATATATTTGCTATCTCCTCTGAAGCTACTGAAGCAAATTGACTCTAACTGTACAGGAATGATGTGTTGAAGGTCCTTCATGAAGATTGCCGAAATTTTTGTGATCCGCTAAAAAACATGGATGCCAGCGCAGAACATATTTTAACATGGGACCCTGTGGGAAAAGCATATATTTGCTATCTCCTCTGACGCTACTGAAGCAAATGGAACCAAACTTTACAGGAATGATGTATGGAAGGTCCTTTATGTAGATTACCGAAATTTTTCTGATCCGCTAAAAAACATGGCCGCCAGCGCTGAACTTAGGTTTAACATTGGACCCTTTGGGAAAAAGCATATATTTGCTATCTCCCCTGAAGCTACTGAAGCAAACTGAACCAAACTTTACAGGAATGATGTTTGGCAGGTTCTTTATGAAGATTGCTGAAATTTTTTTGATCCGCTAAAAAAACATGGCTGCCAGCATAGAACTTAGTTTAACATGGGACCCTATGGGAAAAAGCATGATTTGATTCTCCTCTAAAGCTACTGAAGCAAATTGAACCAAAATTTACAGAGCCTCCTTCTGAGCATCTAGTTACAAAAAAAAACTAGAATATCAAAACACGAAAGATAATCAGAAAATCGTTAAAAATTTCATCAAGACATCCATAGAGAAGCAGGATTTACCAGATGAAGCTTATAAATTGTTAAGTTTCCCAACCAAGAACTTCATGTGTTTTTATGCCCCCCCCCAAATACAGAAATTTGGGAATCCTGGTAGACATATAGTTTCAGCTTGTAGTTGTCCTACTGTTTATATTTCTAGTTTTCGCCTTATTTCTGGTTTTCTCTATGATGTTCTTTTTCCACCTATTTAGAATCTACAAAAAATATATAAAGGAAACTATACATGCTCTCAATATTCTTGAGTTTTTTTCAGCTAGAAAATACTTAATTGAAACTATTCCCTATGGACGTCACTGCCCTCTACACTAGCATCCCAATGAAAGATATTATGGTAGCTTAAAGACACCTTTTAGACAGAAGACCCAATCCTTATATGAAAACAGATATCACTCTTAGTCTTGCTGAAGTAGTTCTGACCCTCAAACTTTTCAAATTGATGAGGAATATTGTAGTCAGTCCGGTAGCATCGCGATGGGTACCAAAATAGGCCCAAGCTGTTTATTTGTTGGCTACCTCGAGGAAAAAATTATCTCCGAATATAGAGATTCTGTCCCAAAACTATATAATAGTTACATTGATGTTGTGTCCTGTGACAATGAAAATTAACTTAAGTCTTTCATTAACTATGTTTCATCGTACATGTACCATCCGGCAATCGAATAGACTTTCAATATTACCAAAGATAGTCGCTATTTCCATAAATGATGGGCAATTTTCACTTCAGTGTTTGATAAACCAACAGATCCCCTGTTATTTAAATTATTTGTCCTGTCATCCTAGTCATGCAAGGGTGTCACTCCAAAGTCACAAATCTTGTGACTTTTTTAAGTGACCAGCAGGACTTCAGGACTCAATGAAACAGAACGAATTTTTATACGACCGCAAAAATTTTGCGGTCGTATTATGGTATGGCGGTCTGCGTCGGCGTCTGCGGCCAGCATAACTTTGTTTCTAGTGGACGGATCATCTTCAAATTTCAGAATGTGGTTTCTTGGCATAAGGGCAATCCCGGGTTCTAATTTCGGGTTTGTTGCCCCACTCGTTTCAGAAAAGGGGTCAAAAAGGGGTAAAATTTGGTATTTTTGTGTCTGTGGACAGCATAACTTTGGTTCCATTTAACGGATCATTTTCAAATTTTAGTATGATATTTTTTGGCACATGCTTTAGCCAAGGCTATAATTTTATGTTCCGGGCCCCGCCCGTTTTAGAAAAAGGGGCCAAAAGGGTTTAAATTGGTTGTTTTCACATATTTGACTGTAGAATCTTTATTATTTATCGGATTTTGATGGGGTTTCTTTCAGTAAACTCCTTAGAAAATTCCGAATCTTGAGCATGCCAACGGATTTCACGTCGCATGTACCGTTCATGAGATAAATGGGACCCAGAAGGGGCGAATTTCAAAATTTCATTTTTTTAGCTCACCTGGTCCAAATGACCATGTGAGCTATTGCCATCACTTGGCGTCCGTCGTCTGTCGTCCGTCGTCGTCCGTCGTCGTCCGTCGGCGTTAGCTTTTTCACATTTCAGGCTTCTTCTCTGAAACCATTTGGCAGACTGGAAGCAAACTTGGCAGGAAAGTTCCTTGGATGGTCCTCTACAAAATTGTTGTTTTTCGTGCCGATCGGAAATTCAATATGGCTGCCAGGGCCAATAATGTGTTCTGATTGGCTGAATTTCAAAGATCTTCTTGTCAGAAACCATGGGACCATTTGATTCATAACTTTGCAGAAATGTTCCTAGGATGGTCCTCTACAAAGTTATTGTTTTTTTTGCCGATCCGAAATCCAAGATGGCCGCCACCGAGGAACATAGTTTAACATTGGACCCTATGGGGAAT
>MJUU01065255.1:48424-66544 GCA_002080025.1 Modiolus philippinarum | reverse complement strand
GATGTGCATTCCAGTCTTGGAATTTTCAAAATGGCCGCCGTTGCCATCGAAACTGAAAAAAGGCGGGAAAATTCAAAGTGCTCCAAATTGCATGAATTTTTACAGAAAGGTTGTGTATGAAGGGTAGAACATATTTTTGGAATGAAATAATTGTTAGGACGGCGATCCATGGGAGGTTTGGGCGACTTCTGTGTTTCGCTTTGCGAACACAGTTATCACTTGTTATTATTATTCTTCCTCTTTTTCTGCCGCCATGAACTTGTCCCACCAAATTCTCAAAGACTATTGGTCCAATCTTAACCAAACTTTACAGGAAGATGGAACCCCATCCCAAGAGGTGCAGTGAGGTCTTGGAATTTTCAAAATGGCCGCCGTTGCCATGGAAACTGGAAAAAGGCGGGAAAATTCAAAGTGCTCCAAATTGCATGAAATTTTATAGGAAGGTTGGTTAGGAAGTGTAAAACATATTTTGAGGTCAAAAATTTTCAAAATGGCGGCCGTTGCCATGGAAACTGAAAAAAGGCGGGAAAATTTAAAGTGCTCCAAATCTCATAAAATTTGACAGGAAGGTTGTGTATGAAATGTAGAACATATTTTTAGATTAAAATTTGTTAGGATGGCGATCCATGGGAGGTTTGGGCGACTTTTGTGTTTCGCTTTGCGAACACAGTTATCACTTGTTATTATTGTTATTATTAGTATTGGATAGGCAGTGCAATCGAAGACAGCCGAATATATTATATTGCTCAAAACGTGTAAAATTTTAAAAGAATAGAAAACACAATGTTTAAAAGAATAATTTCCACGGGTTGTTCAGGTATACATGTACATGTATCATGCACTCTTTATCATTCATGAGTGGTATGTTTACCTTTAAAAGAACATAATAACTTCTTAAACCCCACCTTTAGATAGTTTTACTGAAGGCTTCTGAGAAAAACCTGATATCAAATCTGTACTTAATAAAATAATGTATTTTGATTTCCTTTCGTTATGTCAGCTGTAGCTAAGCCAAGCACGCCTACACCCTAATATGTATGTAACACAAACCACGCCTTCCTCACAGCTATTTTGCCGAGAATACAACCGTAGAATTTGTTCCCTGAATTTATGTAAGTATGTTTGTATTTCATGTACTGTAAAGTTATACAGAAATCTTCGTGATATCAATTATTGTTGCTATAATGTCAAACCCACAGTATATAGAGTGTGCTTTTTCCACCTGCAGAAATAATCATTTTGATTTTAAATTGTATTGTCTGTAGTTAGGAATGTGTTTTTAGTCCCCTTCTGATTTTGATGTATCATTTTGCACAAATTTTACACTTATTTCTTCATTTATCATACGATTTTATTGGTACTAACCAGACAGAAAATTTCGAAATTCATACATTTTGTATATAAATAGTTTTCATTAATAGCAATATCTGTATTACTTTTGTAATTTCAGTTCTATCTTGTGGCATAAAACAATACATATAACAAATACATATAGAATAATGGTAGTTTTAAAGGTCGAGACAGAAAATATCACCGTATCACGGTGAGTCCGGTAGGACGAGCTGTGATACAAGTGATATTTTCTGTCGAGACCTTCAAAACTACCATTATTGTTTTTATCGGCAATGCCATAATAGTCATGACGACATATTCATGACGTCATTGCCTGATATTTTCTTGTATCAGGTCAGTACGGAGATCAGTCAGTACGATCAAAGAGAAAAATGTACATATTGCCGATAAAATGAAATAACAGTATTTCAAAGGCCACATGAGCTCTTGCCATCACTCGGCGTCCGTCCGTCCGTTAACTTTTATTCAAAGATCTTCTCGTCTTAAACTACTGCGCCAATACTAACCAAACTTGGCCTGCATCATCACCAGGGTATGCTTTTTCAAGTTTGTGATTTTTATGTCCGTAGACCAAACAACATGGCTGCTGTTACTAAAAATAGAACATAGGGGTAAATTGCTGTTTTTGCAAATTACTCGAAAACAATTACAGATATCAAAATTCTGACATGGAGTAAAAATGATCAGCATGATGAGATCTACCTGCCCTGCAATTTTGGAGAATACTAGTATCCGTTTACCCGTCTTGGAGTTATGGGCCCTTTTCCGTAAAATTTTCAGTTTTTCGTTACTTCTGGTCTTATATATTGAAATTGATTGAAGACAGAAGTAAAGTTTGTTTAACAAAAATGGTCAGCATAGTCCAATCTACATGTCCTGCAATTTTGAAGAAAATCTGACAACCCACATAGGAGTTATTGCCGGTTTTTCTTTGAATTTTTACAATTTTTGAACATTTTTACTTTTATTTCAAAAACTGTTTGAGATAAAGGTTAAATGTGAATTGCAAAAGTCTAGAGGTTTTCCAGAACTACAATTTCTACATATGTCCAGCAGGTTCCCATCTCATCCAATATGGCCACCAGCGGGGAAGATAGTTTAACATACGACCCTATGGGAAATGCATTCAAAGAGCTTCTCCTCTGAAACCACTGAGCCAATAGGGACCAAATTTTGTCACAATAGTCCTCGGGTGGCCCCCTTTAAAGTTTGTGATTTTTGCGTTTGTACCTCATCTAAGATGGCTGCAAGCGTGAAGCACAGTTTAAAATAGAGACCCTATGGGAAATGCATTCAAATGTCTTCTCCTCTGAATCCACTGAGCCAATTGGAACCAAACTTGGTTACAATAGTCTTTAGATGTTTTCCTTCAAAGTTTGTGATTTTTATGTTCATACCTTATTCAAGATGGCCGCAAGCAGGGAACATAGTTTAATATATGGACCCTACGGGAAATGCATCCAAAGATCTTCTCCTCTGAAACTACCAAGCCAAATTGAACCAAACTTGGTTAAAATAGTCCTTGGGTGGTCCCCTTTAAAGTTTGTGATTTCTACGTTCTTACCTCATCCAAGATGGCCGCCAGCGTGGAACATAGTTTAACATAGGGACTCTATGGGAAATGCATTCAAATGTCTTCTCCTCTGAGCCTACTGAGCCAATTGGAACCAAACTTGGTTACAATTGTCTTTGGGTGATCCTTTCAAAGTTTGTGATTTTTAGTTTGTACCTCATCCAAGAATGAAAATGTAACATCTACTGATGAATGGGTTGTCTATAGGTGACAATGAATAAAACCAGTGACCAGGTGAGCGATACAGGCTCATGTGAGCCTCTAGTTTGTGGTAATGTTTACTTTAATTCTCTTTTATCATTATCGTTTTTTTTTTTATTATTATTCTTAAAGTATTTTGCAAATGTTTATACGTAAGGCATCTGTAGCTTATTTTCCTCAAGCACGAATATAATTTTTTATAATTTGATTCTTACATTCAGCCCTTAAAATGCAATGTAGGTTCTTTTCACTTCTACCTTGACTTGCGGGGGGGGGGGGGGGGGNGGGAGGGGTAGAGGGTAGGTTGGTGATTAGAAATGAGAGGTTTTAAATATTTGATCTCCCTTATAAATGTTTTAAAACACTTAAACCTCTTCATCTTCATTAAAAAGACGCCCTTTATCGATAATAAGTATTTTGTATATCAGCATGCCTTTTTTTTAGAAGAAGAATAAGAGGTTGGGGAAATGTTTAAGAATGCGTATAAGAAAAATTTAGCTTTCAATGGGGAAACATCATTGCAGGAATATAAGAAAAGCACAAAAGTAGAAGGGTCAGACGAATGATGTAGTGACTGTGTGTCAAATGTTAGTGACAAAGACGACCCGTGCACACACCGATCCATTTGATTTTATCACTGTTTAACTATTAAATAAACTATTAAACACTTTTCTAAACACCAGTTTTGTCACAATCTACTTTTTTACGAACAACACATCTTTTTGAAATGTCTAAATACGTTTAGAAAAGTATTTAAAAAGTGTTTAGGCGCCTAGAAATACATCTTAATTACGTTTCATATTAAATTTAATGGAACATGCAAGATAATTATATGCTGCAAAGTATATTTAAATTATAAACTTGTTTAGTACCAAAAATGTTTTTTGTCGTAAAGTGTTTAGGAAGTGTACACGAACATAAACATGCCAAGTTCTATAAATGTATAAAATGTGTTTAAAATCTAAGCACCATTTTACACTGTACACGTCTATGATGAATAAGTAGAATTGTAGTCTTTGTGGTAAAGGTCATAATCTACATGTTAACCTGGTGCAATGTGTATCATAATATACAATATATAGCCCACTAAAACTGACCCCTTACCATCTTCTTTAAGATTAACCTTGCACTAAATAATGACCTGTAAACAATTTTGTAGAAAAAAAATTAACACCTTTCCACGAAAGGAAAATGATCCCCCTACAATTCGACCAGCTCTCCCATCCTAATAAAAAAATGACAAGTCAATAAATGAATATCATATTCAATGTCGAATCACACACTCTATAGTAATCACAGTCCACAATCGATATCTCAGCTTTTTTATTCCTCTTCAATGCAGAGTAATTAAAACATTTAAAAAACAATATCTCCGGTAATTTCTAGAAGTTCACACTGCCAGAACTTTGGTTTTGTGACGTTAGTCTTTACTTTTTTTTAAGCATTTTATTTTTGTCATCGTATCTCCATTTGTGTTGCCTCAGTTTGAAGGGTTATCAGTTTTTTTGTCTAGATTTTCATTGTTCTGCCTTTTTGCATTAGTATTTATTTGCCGGTGTATTGCTTCGATATTTTGTCTGCCGATGTATTGCTTTGTATTATTTGTTTCTCTAATTTCTAGTAAATATAAACACCTCCTGACTAGTTGGTTATCGAAATGATAATCCACATGGGTATTATTTGATCTCAGTTGGCGATTGGTCAATCATGTAAATGTCTCGTGTCAGTTTCCAGAAATAGCGCAACCGAATGTCGATGAAATTAACACCTGCATCATTGTCAAGCGAAACGGTTTTTGCATTTTTTTATGACTAAGATAACTCAGTTTATTGATAATATGACATTTATATTAAAAATATTATATTCAACACCCCTTTCATTTTTATCAAAATTATTATATTCAACACCCCTTTCAATGAATGGAGCAATGATACACATAGCAACGATGATAGCAAAATGGCGGCATACTTGAGACTGGAGACTACTGAGATCGCTTTACTACAAATAAATTGGGTAAAAATTAGAGAAACAATCTCTAACATTGTTTTCCGGTTTATTACGATAATTTCTCACATCTCGATAGTTAAACCTCACACTTTTAAAAAATGTGAAAATTTAACTATCTCGATGTGAGAAATATGCGTAATAAACTGGAAACAATGTTAGAGACTATATTTAACGGATTTTGCTTAGGTATGTGTTTGCATGTGTACTGTTTTGGTATTTTTTCGCCGGTGTTTTGTTTCAGTATTTGCCGGTGTTTTGCTTTTAATTTTTGATTTCCGATGTTTCCTTCGGTATTGGACTGCCGTTGTTTTGGTTCGGTCTGCCCCGTTGTTTTGCTTTGAAATTTGCTTGCCATGAAATTGCTTTAGTATTTGTTTGCGGGTAATTTGCTTTGAATATAAGATTGTCGATTGTTCGCTTCGGTATTAGTTTGCCGGTATTTTGCTTCGGTATTTGTTTGCTGTTGTTTTGCTTTATTTCTTTTTGCCGGTGTTTTGCTTCGGTTTTCGTGTATCATTGTTTTGCTGTGGTATTTATTTTGCAAAAGTTTGCCTCGGTATTCGTTTGCTGGTGTTTTGTTATATATTTATTTGCCAGTGTTTACCTTTAATACTTGTTTGTCGGTGTTTGGCTTTGGTATTTGTTTGCAGGTTTGCAGATGTACTGTTTTGATATTCGTTTGCCGGTGTTTTGCTATAGTATTTGTTTACCTGTGCTTTGTCATGCTATATTTGTGGGTTTTTACTTATTTGCCGGTGTTTTGTTTTAGTATATGTTTGTCTTAGTATTGCTTTGTTATTTGTTTTCCGGTGTTTTGCTGAAATATTTGATTGCATGATATTTACTTCGGTATTTTTGCGGGTGTTTTTAATCGATATTTATTTGTCGTTGTTTTGCTTCACCTTTTTTGTCGCTGTTTTGCTTCGTTATTTGATAGTCGGTTCTTTGCTTGGTATTTGTGTGTCAGTGTTTTGCTTTGGTTTTTGTTTTGGTTTGTTATTTATTTTTAGGCGTGTTGCCTTGGTATTTGTTTTTGTTTTTGCTTTGTTATTTGTTTTCCGGTGTCTTTCAAATGTAAAGTTTATATAATGATTTATGTTTAAGAATAAAAGTGCATTTGTTTAGATTCAAATGATTCTGAGCGAGTTGATTTCAGTTTGTCATGATTAAAAAGTCAATCTAAACATTCTTTATAAAAAATAAATAATTCTTTCAAAGCCTACATTCTTTTCCTCTGTTCGAAATACTTTATGTCTTGTGCTTTAAAACTATGATGGTTGTTTTATAACACTACCTTCTAAATTAAAATATTCGTTTTTCTGAACTTAAGAAGAATAGCTATTTTGTATCAATTTAAATATGCAGCGTCTGTATACAAATACTTAGTATGAAAAAACAATGATTAAATCTGAATGTAATTTGCATGTAGAACATTGACAAGCTACAAACAGAAATAAATAATTAATTTCCTTTCTAATGATTTGAATTGTAGCTTACGATATTCACTTATATTTTCAGAACGAGCTAAATATGAGAACGTCCTTTCTCGTTATCTTCCTAGCTTTTTCTGTAGGTAGGTATTTGTTATTTTCTTACTGTATGCTGATCCATTCCAGATCAGTACTTAATGCAGAGCTCAATATAAAAAAGAATCTATTTGATTTGATTCTTAAAATATACATATAGTATTTCAAGATTACAACCAGACAGTACCTTCCAATTAGGTCGGTATCAAAAACATAAGAACAAAACTTGGTATTAGGCAGTGACCATTTCTACAATGTAGGTCGCGAAACAATTAATGAAGTTTAAGCCAAATCTATTGAACTCACTCGTTGGAAAGCCTAAAATAATATTCCCCATACATTGGTCCCTCTATCGTCCCAATTTTGAGACTTTTCCTAACTTGCTTACATTCAGAAAATTCATTAATAATCACATAAAGAATGATCCTATAACTTCCTTTGTTAGGTCGTGAAAGGATTTGAATAATATCATGTATAAACAACGAAAGGAACTGGAGTAAATGCACATGAGTCAAAGTCATTACGTATATATGGTAAAAACCGAGCAATGGATTATTCGCGAAAGTTTGGCGTTTATGCGCGATAGTTTCGCGTTAGTTCACGAAAGTGTGGTGTTTACTCGCGAAAGTATCATTTTTATTCGCGAACGTAGTTTTGCATTATTTTCTATTATAAACCTACGAAAATGAGCTCAATGGGCTTTCGTATATTTGCAATATCACACATGCTTTGAAAAAAAAACAATATTCAGCTGACTGCTTTTTACACAGCACGACCCGCAATCACACTATGTAAACGCTGTACTCGACAAAATATTATTTCGATGTTGCGCTGTTATAAGATGTTGACAAATGATGAGATAGAAAGATACACTTTTGTTCTCATTTCTACTATTTCAATTTACTTTCGGAATATTTAATAAGTCGAACATGATGTTATATTATATATGTTTTAAAACAAATCGCACTTATTTATATCAAAAAAGTATCTGAATAAACTGGGGTAAAACAAGATATTCTTATTTCAGCTACAATAAAAAGCCGACTTGGCGATTTCTTAGTAAAATGGTGACTTAAATCCTGACTTTAATTTTTATTCTTCCAAATAGTATCCTTCACATCCATTGAAATTACAATATCAAATATAAATAAAAGTGTACTGTTGTCATGTGTTCATGTTATTTGAAACCATAAAAGGTTTATTGTAAGCCAAAGAAACACCCGCAAAAATATAAACCATTGCCACAAATAAGTAACATGCATATTGAACAAGAGGCTCTCAAGAACTGTTAACCACACCTGGGTCTCCGTTGACATGATTTTATTATGCCAAGTTTTCTTACAATTGGATCGATGAGTGCCCTGTGGTTGTTTAAATGTTGTGATCGTCTTCTATCGTCTTTTTGTCGGGCAATGGATGACAGCGATTGTAAGAACACTTTGCCAGTTAAATTTATGTTTGTTGACGATCCCGCATCCATGGATCATTAGGTTGAAAAGCTTGGATGTAGCGTTGCTCGACAATTAGCAATGAATTACGCTCAAACCGGTGCTAGGGGCCGTCTTGAACTTGCTATGAGGTATGAGTAAAGCTGATTGTTGAAGGCCTCATGGCGACTTCAAGATGAAGAACAACAATAAAAGCGTTGTTCCATTGCTTATTTTTACAATGTATTTGTAGAGACTTTGTCTCGTTTGCATTTACTCCATATCCCTTCATTGTTAATAATACACGGTCCAAATAACTTTAATGTTAAAGAGTCTCTGCACTTTTCTGTTGTTTGCCGGAATAATATCCATTTCACGCATGTTATAGAAGTAAATTAGAATCGAACAGCAAAATTAACCCAATAAAAAACCATGGGTGAAATCAGGTGTACAGTAGAGTAAGCAACTCCTACATCTTATAAGACACCTGCCGTGTTGAACATGTCAAATCTGGTATAAGAGTCAAATCCGGCAGAGAAAACAACAATTAAGCTTTTAAAAGAAATATCTGTTGTCTTCGGAGAAACATATATCCCCTAGCGTTCAACAAAATGGCGATGACGACCGTAAAGCTTCTCGAGTGATGACTTCAAGTTATGGGTAATATAACCTTGTTTAAGTAGCCTATTTAAATTTGTGAGCAATCAGGCTCTATCAAGGAAGCCACTGTATCTACCAAAAGCAATTGAGTAGCGAATAAGATGGGAGAATAGAAACGGAAACCAGTAGATTCTGGTCCCCAACTGTCAATTATCATGACGCCAAAGACCAAATCCTGATAGTTCAAATGGCATTTTTCAAGGAATTGCTTCGAAAAAAACTAAAAAATTTCAAAAGGCCACCTTCCAAATATTTGATTTTTATTTTCACTGAGTTCTCAAAAAGGCCATCTGTACAAAAATTAACTGAAATTTTTGCATTTCTAAAATTGATTCTGCATTTTTATCAGGCAGCTCAAATAACGCCACAATTTAAAGGGACCAAAATACCATTACACTTTAGCATCCACTTAATGATTAGAACATCACATTTTCCTACCTCAGCATCCCTTTCGACTTTGCAGTCGCACAAACAAATTATTCTATGAAAAGCATGTCAGAGACATATCTGAAGGAAAAACTAGTGTTTTCCATATCAATAAATTTGGACAGGCGCATTGCACCTTTGGTTAGGCTAAACTAGCCTTGCCGGATCAAAATCCTCCCCAAATATAGTCAATGGTTAATACAAATCTTATGGACAAAGTAAGTGAACGTATCATTATCCCCGCACTTTCGAATGAAAGTTCGGGGATATTGCCGTTGGCTTCTTCCGTCCGTCACAAATCCTTGTGATGCGAACTCTCCCTACATTTTTGGATTTAGGGTTTTAATTTTGTTATAGAACTGTTGCATATATGCTGCAGATGCGCAATAAGCTTTCGAGGCCCCAAGATGTCGATTAGACAAAGACCACAAAATGTGGATTGTGACACATATGGCATGCGACGCAAACTCATCCTACATTTTTGGATTAATGGATTTATTTTTGTTGCAGAATTGTTGCATATAGTCTGAATATGCGCAATAAGCTTTCAGAATTTTGATTCCGGTTCCAACTTAGGTAAATTTCCTGAAAATGTCAAAGACTGATATATTTGGACATTTTGGCATATAATCTTACATTTTGGCAAGTATTTGGACAAAATAAAATTCTGAAATCTTAGAATTCGAAAATGTGATTCAAATTTTGGTAAATATCATGAAAGTCTCAAAGACCACTTATTTTTGGGAATTCTACCTAGCAACCATACTTTTAGCATTTTTTTTGATAAGGTTAATCATTTTCACCAATTGGATTTCAAAAATATTTGATTCCAATTTTGGTAAATTTCCTGAAAGTGTCAAAGACCACTTATTTTTTTGGAATTCTACCTAGCAACAATAGTGTTAGGATTTGTTTCCATTTAGGCAATCATTTTCACCAATTGAATTTCAAAAATATTTGATTCCAATTTTGGTAAATTTTCTGAAAGTGTCAACGACCATAATTTTTTGGAACTCTACCTAGCAACAATACTGTTAGGATTTGTTTCCATTAGGGCAATCGTTTTCTCCGATTGAATTTCAAAAATATTTGATTCCAATTTTAGTAAATTTCCTGAAAGTGTCAAAAACCATGAATTTTTTTTGGAATTCTACCTAGCAACCAAACTGTTAGGATTTGTTTCCATTAGGGCAATCATTTTCACCAATTGAATTTGAAAAATATTTGATTCCAATTTTGGTAAATTTCCTGAAAGCGTCAAAGACCATGTATTTTTTGGAATTCCTTCTAGCAACCATACTTTTAGCATTTGTTTTGATAAGGTTAATCATTTTCACCGATTGGATTTCCAAAATAATTGATTCCAAATTTGGTAAATTACCTGAAATTGTCAAAGACCACTAATTTTTTGGAATTCTACATTGAAACCATAGTTAAAAAAATTGTTAGAATTAAAAGAAACATTTCACCAATTTGATTTCCAAAATATATGATTCCAAAGTTTAGTAAAATTCCTGAAAGTCTCAAAGACTACTTTTTTTTTAATTCTGCCTAACAACCATATATTCTTTAATTCCTTATGGTAAAATTAGTGACTGTCAATAGTGTAATTTCAAAAATGTTAAGAAAAATTATCCCCAGGGTCTATAGCTGTTTTCTGTGTCAAACAGGGGGTGCTGGGATCACTGTCGTTTCAGACAGTTATTACTCTAGTTATAGATTTTTCAAAATGAACAAAAAATAACAGTACTATTAGAATGTCATACAGGGTTGTAATAGTTAGTATATCTCTCATATTGGGTAGTACTGCCGATGTTTGTTGAAACATCGTAGACAATACTGTAGTTTCAATTGGTGTTTCATTCATGGTCTTTATTTTATATTTTATATATGTACGAATAATATATCAAAAACTTGAAAAATCATGCTCCAGTTACATATTTTTAAGGATTTAAGACTCTTGCACCTAGGAAATCGAAAATACAGTATTACAGTGTTGCCTATTAATTGTATAATGACAATTAAGCAACACATTTCAATGCTGTCTTATTTTTTGAAAGAAGGAGAATAACATTGCAAAAATGCGCAAAGGAAACATCGTTGCTTCAAAATTTATCTACCCTTGTTTCCTAAGGTTATCCAAAAGAGTGAAAATGATTTCTGTCTTCGGATGAATGGCTAGTTTGACGTTAAAATTTGACAAAATGTGTTCTTATTTACTATTTTCTCTAATATCGGTACAATTTTAATATTAGAAGGTTGCCAAATCAAAGAAACCGTACGGCATTAGTTTTGAAATGCTTTTCATTTGAAGTGTTTTATAGTTGACCTGAAAGCAAATTCTACCTGTTTGATCATTAATTCAGTTAATTGCTTTAAAATCTCAATAAGTTTTACAGTATGGATGGGAAAATATCATTTTGGGTGAAAATGGGAAAAAGTCGCATTTCAGTTATGAACGAGTTCCAAAATTACATTTTGTTTCATGGTAGTCTATACTTGTATGTACAAAGCAACATATCAAACCATTGTCAGAACTGAATTCAATTGCATTTACAGAAATTTTATGCAAAAATTGTAATTTTGTACACAAAAAAAAAATAAGTAACTATGGAGTCCAAAGACTACATTCAAATAACAGTATGAATAAGACTTCCTTTGGGAAATGCAATGCCACAACAGAGTACACATCTGAATTTTGCGAATACCTGACCATTTCTTGACAAAACGCCCTTCAATGTAAAAAAAATGGAAACGCCTACAATGGCTGAAAATTATAATCATATGCCACAATCTGCTAGGGAACTACACAGAAAAAAAACGAATAAGACAAAAGACAAACGTAAACAACGATAGGAACACGGGGCAGCCGGACTTGGTAACGGCACTAGCAAAAGCTAGAGTTAGGGTTAAACCGGTTTATGGGTACCCCCCCCCCCCTATCTGTCCCGTTTCCCTATAAATGAATAAACATACGAATAAAACCAACTAAAGGTAGACTACTTACTCCATGACCACAATCTGTAAGGAGATAAATGACAATACGTAATTTTGAAAGATGGGTCAAGGGGTGCTTGCCGCTACACTGTCGGCTAGCTCAAGGAGCCTAATCTGCTGGTAAAACACTGTCGCACTACGGAAGAAAAATCAAACTCAAAACATCTCGAAGGGTTTGGTAAAAAATCATAGACATCAGCAGTTTCAGTGAGAGGCCAGTATGTGTGTAAAATTTTAAGGTCATTAGATCTAAAAGCTAATTTAACGGATGCAAGCAGTGTCTTGTCGATATCCCTATTACGTAAAGAATGTAAGTTACATCCCAGCCTTTCTTGATCTTTAATCAGTTTCTTGCATTTTTAACAACATTTCCGTAAAAACCGAGGATTGGAAATACCCTTAGTAATAAACTGTCTGCGAGAAACGCCATATTAAGATATCAAATGTTCACATCTATTATCGAACTTCTTAAATGCATTCAACAACTTATGAAATCTGTACCCTTGTTGTAAAAGTTTTGAATTGATAGTAAGAAATCGTCAAGAATAGAGCAAACGCGTGCGAATCATACTAACTTATGGCCAAGTGTTTATAATAATTCTAATTAAAATGATATATTTTTGTTTAAATTAGGTACAACCTTTAGGAAGACGCATTTGAGAAACAAATCTGACATAACAGATACAGTTAAAGATATCATGTAATAAATTAGGATGTAATACTTTGAAAAATAAGTATACATATCACTAAAACTACAGACGAATAATGAAGGGACAACACATGAAATCGTTCAAATAAGTGAATGAACAATAATAAATTTAAAAGGAAAAGATATACAGAAACCCAAACAGTGACTGAAAACGAAAATATCAGACCAATTCCCAACGAAAAGTAAGTGAAACTAAACGAATTATCCAAGGAGAATGGCAACATCCACTGGAAAATCAAAGAAACAAAGACATGAGTACGGCTGCAGATACACACACATACAAAGATTATTAACACGGACCCAATTAAAAAAAAACTTGGGTGAGATCGGGTACAACGGTCGAGTAAGCATCTACTGCCGTGTTGAACATTTACAATCCGGTAGTAAGGTCAAAGACCGGATATTAAAAAGAAACGATAAATAATACTCTTCTTATTTTTATTTTCTATTTCCCATCAAAATAATTGGCACAAATAACCGATATCAAAGTAAACTAATCAAAATATAAAAAAATCGAGACCTCGCGACAAAATTGCTACAAAAATTGTTACCAAAACTTCCATTAGACCAGCTTAAAACATTAGGTAAATAGCAGGAAACCTTTACCCTCTCAACCCGATTTCACTTCTAAACGAGTATATTTCATGTCATTCTCTGACTTGTTTCTGATAAATACCAAAATACCGAAGTTATTGTAAATTTACTTCCTGCAGTTGCTCATTTCTACAAAATATGTCAAAACAATAAGAAGTCCAGAAATCAAAAGATGAATTAAAGCTTATAGAGAACAAATAACAAAATAGACCTAAATTGAAAGCCAAAATCAGTAAGGACAGAGCTGTGAACGAGGGAGGTGCTCCTTAGTTTTAAACAAAATTTCTCAATTGTTTGTTTCAAAATAAAATCAATTTTCAAGCCAGCACCACAGAATTAGGCTACTTGGTTGGTGACTCCCCTCTTGAAGTAACGGTCCACTAGCAGAGGCATCGACCCGTTGGTAATAAATAACAAACTACAAAAATTACTGTAAATTTTATTTCTTTAGATCACGGTATATGTCGAAGGAAGTATTTTTAATTGCGTTAACAATCCACCAGCGATGGACAATACATCCAAAACACATATACGACAGCAAATAGATGCCAAAGCAAAAAGCCAAAAGGGAAATATAAATGCAAGTCTCGTAAAAGATGGCAATATAGAAACAAAAAAGGTCAAAAAAAGTAAAATTGAAACAAAATGCTTAAAAAAGTAAAACTTTGCAAGTATGATCCTTCACAAATACCAGGTGCCCCGGAATGGTAATAATGATCTACCTCGCGCGTGAAATCCATCCGCTCCGTTATCAAGTGTAAATCGGTATCAGTTTAGTACACAAGTTTTTGCAATGCTTGTTTATATTCTAATGACAGAAACGTCGTGAAAATTTGCTTCTTCATGATTGTATCAGTAAGACTTGTGCACTTATATAAAATAACTAAATACCGAAGTAATGACAAAAATGACAAAAAATAACAATGATTGAACATAACCCTGAGATATTAGTTTTTAGACTGCAATACACACCAAAGGCAAAACAGTAACAAATAAACTGGGAATATAGACTTCAAATACTGGAAGTGTTGGAATAAAACAGATGTTCACCATTTAGAAGACAAAAGCAACATGATTTCAAATGTTCGAGTGTTCTTACCATATCTCATTGCTATTTTCATTAATTTCCTTTTATCTTTTTACTTGAAGTCGGAAACTGCGCAAGAGAGATATAGGCAGTGGAAACAGTGGTAATAGCGGAAATGGATGGACAAATACCGGAAGCGGACAGGGGGATATTGGAAGCAATAACCAGGGCAACAGTGGTAATGGTTGGCATAATTCTGGGAACTGGTTGAATGGAAATGTAGGCAGTAACAATAATGACAGCAGTGGTAATAATTGGTGGAATAATGGAAATTGGAGAAATGGAGACGTCGGCAGTAATAATAGTGGTAACCATGGGAACGGATGGAACAATTCTAAGAACTGGTACAGTGGAAGCCTTGGCAGTCATAATGTGGGGACCAATAATAGTGCTGATAGTGGAAAAGGCTGGATACACAGTGGAAATAGGGTGAATAACATGATTGGGAGTGATAATCATGTGCATAGTGGTAACAATTGGATAAATGTTGATCGTAATGGCGGCATGTTGCTTTTTCCAAGGTATGTATTAATGTAGAAATTATAATTGAAGTTTAATTTTTTGATTGAAGGGTCTTACTGATGCATCAGTAAATGCTGCCAACATTGGTTGGAATGTATTGCATAAACACATTCAAAGTTGACATGTTTTTATTACTTTTCGAATTGTTTGGAAATTATCTTAGCGTTTAAACATTCCTGTCCTTATATGTGACTTAATAGAATGGGTATGTATGGAAAAACATCATGTTTATTTTGGCGAGGTAAACTCTAACTCCGAGACGTAGCCGATAGAAACAGGTTGAGACAAGGAGAAAATAAACTTATCATTATCGGAATGTACCCAAGTCAAAAAACGTTTAACTATACCGAAGAAGGCAGAAGACACAAAGTAATACAAATGACAAACAATCAGTAGAGAAATTTAAAGATCATTATTACAGGACCACAAACATAACATCTTGATAAATAACAAAATACCGAAGTTACTGTTAATTTGTTTCTGCATATGCCAATTTCGACAACTTTTGTCTCATCAGTGCAGATCAAATCAAAACATTTGGAAGTCCATTAACCAAAAAAAAAACGGTAAAGCTGATAGAGATAAAATAACCAAAAGGATCTAAATAGAAAAACCAAAATTCAGCTAAGGAAAGAGCTATACATGAGGGAGATATTAAATTTGTTTTAAACAAAATTTGTAAAATTTAAATATTACAAATTTCAATAAAATCGGTTTTCGGGTCAGCACCGAAGTACTGACTACTGGGTTGATGAATACGCTCGGGGACTAACAGTCCACCAGCAGAGAGGCATCGGCCCAGTGGTAATAAATAACACAATATCGAAGTTACTGTTAAATGTTAATGACGATTTTAATTTAAAGGCATCAAGATAAAAAGATATTATTTCTGACTGACTATACTAATTTTTTGTTCAAACTATAATGAAAAATAAAAAAAGGTTAACAATTCCCGTGGAGGTAATGATGTGAGCACGTGTGAGATAGTTTGCAAATTAACCATTTCGAACAATCATTATAAAATGATAAATAAATATGCTAACGGGAAAGGAAACTGCGTATTTTTCATATTATGCTAACTTTAATGCACAATTTTTTCGGAATTGAGCACTCATCTTTTGCTGTATTTTTTACACACTGATCTCCAAATCCAACTAAATACATGTATAAGGGCAACTCAATTTTGGACTGTTAATGAGATTTCTACATTGAAAACAAAAATTCTAACGGGAGCAGCAACTTATGAACTATAATTCATGTTGAATCTCTAGAACACAATATTTGTTTTCAAGCATGTGTCGAAGTCTAATATTGATTTTCAGGAAATTAAGTTTTGATCAACTGATTTTATTTTCTCTAGGCAAAGACAACAAAACTGGACCTTTTGGTCAATTTTTTCCATTAAAGATTTCAAAATTATCAATGCTTTAACATTTTGTCAAATGGTTTTCATGTATTTATTAAAAACAAATAAATTATTCATTTTTTAAAATATATTAACAGCAGCAATATACCTACCTCTCAAGCCTATGGAGTGTACATTTCACAGTTGATTCGTTACTGTCCAGCATGTAGTGTATACAGTGATTTTTTGAATACAGCAAAAACACTGTCCCACAAGCTGCTTAGTCAGGTATTTTTTTAGCTTTTGTTACTTTCATCCCTTCAGAAATTCTATGGCCGTCACCATGACATCATTAACAGATATGACGTGTCTGTGTCCAAATGAAAACGGACATTTTCAGCTACATTTCACGTCTTCATGGATTTTAAGTAACCGGTATTGACTCAACCCTGGATTGACAACACTAATAGTGTGACGGGTGCCACTAGTGAAGCAGGACATGCTTACCCTTCCGGAGCACCTGATGTCACTCCCGGTTTTCATCGGAGTTCACACTATAAGTGCCTTAGGTCTTAATGTCGTCTTTTTATTTCCGTGCATTGTGGCTGTCTCACGTCCCTTTTTTGTCTGTTTTTCTCTGTTGCCGTTTTTGCCATGTCTTTGGACTTCGATTTTTGTAACCATCACTTCCTTTGTTCCTTCGGTATTATACTGTCGTTGTTTCATTTTATTTTTCGCAATTGTTCATTTGTAAATATGGCATATGCCGCATACTTTCCACGTCACGGGATCCGGTCTCGCGGTCTATATAGGGAAAATTGAGCTATAACTCTGTCTGTTCCACGTGGTTGCGTGATATTAGGTGTAACAGTACTAATGTCTCTATGAAAACTACTTTTTTGGCTCAACCAAGTGAATGTAGTATGATTACACATTGAGTCACAACAGATGCATAATATCGATAACACCAACAATTTGATGAGTGACATGTGTTTGTCTATATTTTGTAATTGTCCACTATGTTAGAACACTAGTGCTTTTGTCGGGCAACGGTGACAGTTCTGGTAAGAGCACTTTGCCAGTTAATTATATATTTGTTTACGATCCGGCCTTTATTGGCAAAAATCATGGATCCAGCGTTGTTCGACGATTAGCTTTGAATTCCGCTCACGCCGTTTTACTTGAACCTAGTATAAGGTATGAGCAAAGATCATTGTTGAAGGCCTCATAGTGACATAAAGATGAAGAACAATAATAAATTTGTTTTTCTATTGCTTGGTTCTACAATGTATTTGTAGAGACTTTGTCTCAACTAGTGCATTTACGATCTCCAAAACAGAGGTGCATAGCTCTTCCTACGTCAGATTATCACCCCTGCCACACCTTGTCCTCCATATTGGATTTACCACGCCCTTTTTAGCTCACCTGGCTAAAGCCAGGGTGAGCTTTTGCCATCACTTGGCGTCCGTCGTCCGTCGTCCGTCGTCCGTCCGTCCGTCCGTCCGTCGTAAACTTTTCTTCAAAAATCTTCTCCTCTGAAACTACTGGGCCAAATGAAACCAAACTTGGCCTGGATCATCACCAGGGTATGTAGTTTAAAAAATGTGTTCGGTTAGTCCGAGGACCAAACAACATGGCCGATGTTACTAAAAATAGAACGTAGGGGTAGATTGCTGTTTTTGGCAAATAACTC
>MJUU01065255.1:10673-46568 GCA_002080025.1 Modiolus philippinarum | reverse complement strand
TGTTGACCGCCATTTTCAAAATGGCCGCAAAAAAAGGCGGGAAAATTCAACATTTTCCGATTTCAATGAAATTTGGTTTCCAAATACATATTGATGTTCACAATAGTCCTAAGTTGGTCCCCTTTCAAAAAAGTGTCTGTCAAGTCCGCATCATATCCAAGATGGCCACCAGCGCGTGAAGCCTGGTTTTATCATTGGACCCTATGGGAAGGTATTCAAAGATATTCTTCTCTGAAGCCGCAGAGCCAATCGGAACCAAATTTGGCCAGAATAGTCGTTAGGTGGTTCCCTTTCAAAAATGAGTCCGGCAAGTCTGCACATCATCTAAGATGGCCACCAGCGGGGAACTTAGTTTAACATTGGACCCTATGGGGAAACATATTCCAAGATCTTCTCTTCTGAAAGTACTTGGCCAATTGGAATCACACTTGGTCACAATGGACCTTAGTTTGTCCCCTTCTTAAAATGTGTCGGGCTTGTCTGAACAGATTCAAGATTGGCATTCAACATTGGTATTATTATTTTTGACTGTTTTTGTCAGCAATGGCCCAGGTGAGCGATACAGGCTCTTGAGAGCCTCTTGTTACAGTGACGTCGTACACATCCTGACGTATTTCACACTGTGACGTCATGAAAATCGGTCATTTTGAGAGGAATCTCTCCTTCCGGTGTGACAGAGGTGATATCTGACGTAGGAAGAGCTATGCACTTCTGTTTCGGAGATTGGTGCATTTACTCCATATCCTTTCATTGTTCCTAGATTATATCAAAGTCAAGAGTCATAGCAATAACAAACAGGAAGAAAAAAACCTTTATAAAGTAAACAAGCACAAATATGATAACAAACAAAACTAAAGCACTCAAACTGTGGACTCTAAAACAAAAAAGTGGTATAAGGAGATCACCGGGCTTTACACACTCATATATTGTAGTGTGTCAATCAAGGGCTAAGACAAAACCTGTTATGTCAAAATCCTATTAGCATGAAATCTAGCTGAAAATATACGTTCTCATTTGTTAAACCGACACTTCATATTTATCAATGGTGTCATGTTGACCGCTACATAATTTCTGAAGGACAAAAGCAGTAAAGGCTGAACATATTCCTGACCGACAGCTTTTGATACAGACTATGCTCCTTGAGCTAGCCGACAATTTAGCAGACTAGGCTCCTTGAGCTAGCCGACAATTTAGCAGACTAGGCTCCTTGAGCTAGCCGACAATTTAGCGGCGTGCACTCCTCGACCCATCTTTCTTAATTTCGTTTTGTCTATTCTTTCCTTTTCAAGATTGTGGTCTTAGAGTTACATGTAGTAGTGTACTGCCTGTATTTGGTTTTATTTGTATGTTTATTTTACTACAGGGAAACGGGATAGAGAAAGAGGAGGTTTGGGTACCCATACACCGGTTTAACCCTACAGCTGGCTGTTGCTAGTGCCGGTACCAAGTCCAGCTATCCCGAGTCCCTATCGTTATCTTTGTTTGTCTTTTGTCATTTTATTGATTTTCTTATGCAATTCCCTGACATGTGATTGTAATGTTCGGCCATAGTAAGTGTTTCCTGTTATCTTTCCTTCATTAATTCTAAAGGCGAACGATACATTCATTACAAGTCAGGATGAGATGAACATCTGCAATTCAAATAAAATCAGTTACCCAATTATTATTGAAAATTTTTGATAAATAAAACAAAGTGTTGAACTTACTACTTAATTTGTGTTTTAAGCATATTTTTGTGATTGGTTGTATGTACAATTTGTTTAGTTTTCACTTAACTTCTACATGAATTAGATTTTGGCTTGATCACTAAATAAGCTTCATTTCCTTGACATATATTGATATCTTTATTTTCAATTTTTACAGATTTCCCTTGATGACAGCACTGTATATTGGTTTAAGTACAGCAGTTTGTGTTTAATTAACATATTGTCACCACTAATTGCCTTATAGCCTGTATACCAAATCTATAAAAGAACAATATTTTAATGTGATTTATTTGATTTGAAAAATTATATATTTTATTATCATATTAACCAAATAATTTTTATGCCCCCGGATCGAGGATCGGTGGATATTTGTGTGTCTGTCTGTCTCTCTGTCCGTGCTATAAACCTTTGCTATAACTTTTGAATTATTAAAGCTAGATTTATCATATTTGGCAGGTGTATAAGTCTTATCAAGTGGAACATAAATATGCCCAAAAAACTAGGTCAGGTCAAAAGTCAAGGTCAGAGGTCAAAATTCTAAATTCTATTTTCATATGTTTTGTAGTTTAAGAAAGATCACTCTAACCAAATATTAAGTTTATTAAAACTAATAAAATTGGTGCTGGGGCATATGCAGTGTTTCACAAACACATCTTGTTACACAAGTTCTTCACATTCAGTTGAAAATAAAAATAAATCGACCTGCTTACCCAAAGTGCCAATTTGTAACCTTGATTACGAGCGGAAGTACTTAAGGATTTTCTATATTATATTTTAATATAAAACAACAAATATTATATTACATCAAAGAAATCAAAAGACACCACTTGTTTTTTTCGAATGGCTTTCCGCGACTCTATATCCGATTTGTGTCGAAATAGTCAGTCTATCATGTTTTACATTTCTTCAAAAATTTGCATCCCTCTCGTCAAAGTTTATCCAAGTTTTGAAATGTGGATGAAAGGTCATATTTCATGTCATTTTGAATGTCCCAGAAGCTAACATAGTCCTTGGGTGGTCAACTTAAACAGGTATAACAGTGATTTTTTTTTTTTTATTATCAAATATTGGATGACACAATTTAAAAAAAAAACTTGTGCTACTGGATCCCTCCCATTCATAATACAGAGAGAATGTCATTTCAATAATCATTGATATTTTTTTCAATGTATTTTTATTTTGTATGCTTACCTTGTATGCTTACCTTTTTCATTCAGTTGTGCGATTTGAATGCACTCGTATTATGTTGCTTTACATACAGTTCATGTCCTTTGTGATCTAATTTTCTGTTTTCATTTGCTCATATCAAACTTATTGTTTTACAAAAATTCGACGTATGTTATAAATTATATTGAGAGCTTATTCTTGTATACAGATAATCTTTGAAATTATATGTCTTAATTATATTATTGTTAATTATTTTGTTGACTTATAAGACACATCATTACTAATTTCATGGGGAGCCAATCCCCCCTTATCGCGGTAGTCGTCGGTAGCAAATAAAAAGTAATTGCAATTGGAAGATTGTTGATGATAATTTAAATTTTGCTACAAAGGGACTGAAATCTGTTTTAAAATTTTGTAATCGTACAATATTTTTAAATATTTAACGAAATGATATGGAGTAAATGAACATGAGATCATAGCACATATGTTAGCTATAACTGCAATAATTTCAATGAGCTGTATGGCCATTTCGGAAATTAATTCCTCATCAGCAGCACTAGAACCCAAACAAAAGAATCCCATAATTTCACAAAAATGTATAAAATGCATAAAACCAAACGAAATCCGAATAATCAGTAATATCAAATGTAGTTTAGGACAAAACTACGATGGAGGGAGTTAAGCCCTGATCAATGAGGTGTTTTACGAAGACAACGATGCAGAATGAGAGAGTAATGCATTAAATCAGTGCTTTAATAAAAGGGACTAATCATTTCATGTTTAAAAACATCTCTTAGTTTATGAACTTCCAAATATTTAGATTTCATCTGCAGAGTAGAGACAAAAGTCGTCGAAATGGCCATATACAGAATCTAAATTTACAGTACAGTAAGTTCCGTATGAATTGTTTTTACCACTGGGTCGATGCCTCTGCTGGTGGACTGTTAGTCTCCGAGGGTATTCACCAACCCAGTAGTCAGTACTTCGGTTTCTACCCTAAAACCAATTTTATTTAGAAACTTGCTGGACTGTTAGTCTCCCAGGGCATCACCAACCCAGTAGTCAGTACTTCGGTTTCTACCCTAAAACCAATTTTATTTAGAAACTTGCTGGACTGTTAGTCTCCCAGGGTATTCACCAACCCAGTAGTCAGTACTTCGGATTCTACCCTAAAACCAATTTTATTTAGAAACTTGCAATATCTATTTTTTTGTGAATTTGTCGAAAACTAAGGAGTATCTCCCTTATGCAAAAGCTCTGTCCTAAGCTTATTTTGGCTTTCCGTTTAGATCACAACAACATCGCATTTATCTGCAAAAGACACTACATTGACTGCTTAATGAAGGAGATGGGCATTGACAATTCATTTGGTAACCCCACATGCAAACTCTCCACCATAACAAGAAAGACATACTAAACAATTACAAATCAGTATTGTCTTCCTTTGGTATCAGTTTGAGTAAAGAGAACAACATCTATCTTGTATCTAGTGGGTACCTTAATTACATTAATGCCCTTACGCCCTTACAAACAGAGATACATTGCTTGGTCTGCCAAATGCACAACAAAACCCCTTTCTAAGCTCCTGACTTCATTACTTACTGCAGTCAAAGATGGCCTTAAGATATATGGTGATAAAGTATACTCAACAAGTGGAGTGAATCAGATGTGGATTCTCAAAAACTCGAAAGACTTATTAGAATATCTATATTCAAGTGAACTTAACCACTGCAACATTGTCAAAGCATTTGATTTTTCTACTCTCTATACTACCTTTCCATATGATGAGCTAAAGTCAGTACTCCGGGATTTAATACACCAGTCTTTCTATGCTAAAAATGGTGAAAGAAGATATTCATAATTAGTGATAGGAAAAGAAGGGCCTAATTTGTTGAACATCACACTGATTCACACAAAAAGTATACAGAGGAGGATGTCATCGAAATGCTGGAATTCTTGATTGATAACATATTTGTAGAATTTGGAAGGCAAGTTTTCCAGCAGACAATAGGGATACCTATGAGGGCTAATTGTGCACCACTTTTAGCAGATTTGTTTCTTTATGCGTATGAAGCCAGGTTCATACATACAAGGGCTATTTCAGAAAAAAGACAATGAGCTAGCCAGGTCCATTAATTTCAGCTTCCGTTATATAGATGATGTTCTTTCATTGAACAATCCTCAATTTGAGGATAACCTTCATCTTATATACCCAAAATGAACTCGAAATTGAAGAGACCAATGATACACCATCATCAGCATCATACCTGGACCTATACCTCTACATTGACAACATTGGACGTCTGAAAACAAAACTTTACGACAAGCGTGATGATTTCGACTTTCCAACAGTGAACTTCCCGTATTTGAGCAGTAATATTCCCACATCGCCTGCATATAGCGTCTACATTTCACAACTCATACGCTATTTCCGTGCCTGTAGTTTGTACAACGATTTTGTCAACAGAGCGAAATTACTGTCTCAAAAATTTATATATAAAGGGTATGTTCAGTCAATGTTGCAATTGTCACTACAGAAGTTTTACGGTCGTCATCATGATTTGGCAGACCGTTACAATGTTTCTATTTCACAAATGAGAATAGATATTTTTGGGTAGATCCAGAGTTATTACCGGACTGACTAACACCGACTGTGACAAAACCGATCTTTCCACTGGCAATGTAACGGGTGCCACTCGTGGAGCAGATCGTGCTTACCCTTCCGGATCAACTGATGATACCTCAGTTTTTGTAGGGGTTCTCACTGCTAGTGTTTTAGTTATGTGGCGTTCTTGTTCACTTCTTTGCTCCCGCCGTTAGGCGGTCGGGGGCATTAAGGTTTACCCTGACCCGTACGTCTGTACGCCCGTCTCTTTGGTTTCCGGGTGATAACTTGAGTATCCTGCATCTGATCAAAATCAAACTTGGTCACTTGCTTATTTATCACCAAAGACAGAACCCTATCGATTTCCGGGTTGGTACCCTCTAGGTCAAGGTTACAGTTACTAAAAATAGGCGAAAATTTCAATAAAATTTTGGTTTCCGGATGAAAACTTAATAATTATGAATAATTATGATCTAAAAAGGAAAGCCAAAATGATCTGTATTGTTTACATTTTATTATTACAGAAAGAAATATACCGATTTTGTTAATGCGTTATCTCTTCATCTATAACGATGACGTAATATAAAATTGGTGTTATTAATACATCGCTATTTGGGTTTTCTTTATTATTATAAAACGTAATAGACCATATCCGAGTTCTGGTATTTAGATTCACCAGTTGTTGTTTGTTCACCCTACGTCACAAACATGTCCGCCCCATGTGACCTAGAACTTACTTCAAATACGTAATTTCATGACGTTTAAGGTTCTATGACGTGACGTTTTGTATACTGTGACGTGTTGCAAAGTGGTCCAGTAAATGTTGATACCGACTCTCGGATTTTGTCTATTTAGACATGTAATTTTGCTTGTCACAACTGGATAACATCAATGTGAATGTATTCTATATTCTACTGGCTTGTTTGGGTAGAGTTTGCAAAGAATGTGTAGGAAAACGAGTATCCTTGGACAATTTTGTCACCTCATGTTGTTTCTACCAAACTACGACATCATTTTTCAATGCACTGTCTGCTTTTGCGAATGAACATGCACTTCTTATTCTCACTAACAATCAAGAGGCTCTCAAGAGCCTGTATCGCTCACCTGGTCCTTGATTGACATAGACATTTTATGTTAAAGAGCCCCTTTATATAGTTAAAATATAAATCCAATATCCCTGATTTGTTAAAGGAGAGAAGGCCTCTGTTAGTGTTTCCCATGGGGTCCAATGTTAAACTCTGTTCCCTGCTGGCAGTAATCTTGGATAAAGTGTGAACCTAAAAAAAACAGTTTTCTTTTCAGGGGTCCATATAAAGACTATTTTGACCAAGTTTGGTTCCATAAGCTAAGTAGTTTAAGAGGAGATCTTTGAATGTGTTTTCCCATAGGGTCCAATGTAAAAACTAAGATCCCCGCTGGCCGCCATGTTGGATATCGCGCTGACCTGAAAAACACCTTTTTGCTAGGGACAATTCATTAACTATTGCGTCCAAGTTTTGTTCCAATTGGCTCAGTAGTTTCAGAGAAGAACTTTGAAAGTGTTTTCCCATAGGGTCCAATGTTAAAACTATGTTTCCCGCTGGCGGTCATCTTGAATATCGCCCTGATCTGAAAAACACCTTTTTGCAAAGGACCACCGAAGGACTATTGTGGCCAAGTTTGGTTGCAATTGGCTCAGTAGTTTCAGAGAAGAAGATCTTTGAAAGTGTTTTCCCATATGGTCCAATGTTAAAACTATGTTTCCCGCTGGCGGCCATCTTGGAAATCGCACGGACCTAAAAAAAACACCTTTTTTGTAAGGGACCATCCAAGGACTATTGTAGCCAAGTTTGGTTCCAATTGGCGCAGTAGTTTCAGAGAAGAAGATCTTTAAAAGTGTTTTCCCATAGTGTCAATGTTAAAACTATTTTCCCCGCTGGCGGCCTTCTTGGAAATTGCGCGATCCTGAAAAACACCTTTTTGCAAAGGACCTCCAAAGGACTATTCTGGCCAAGTTTGGTTGCAATTGGCTCAGTAGTTTCAGAGAAGAAGACCTTTGAAAGTGTGTTCCCAAAGGATCCAATGTTAAAACTATGTTTCCTGCTGGCGGCCATCTTGGAAATCGTGCGAACCTGAAAAACACCTTTTTTGCAAAGGACCACCGATGGACTGTTATGGCCAAGTTTGGTTCAAAATGGCTCAGCAGTTTCAGAGAAGAAGATCTTTGAAAGTGTTTTCTCATAGGGTCCAATGTTAAAACTGTTTCCTGCCGGCGGCCATCTTGAATATCGCCCTGACCTGAAAAACACCTTTTTTGCAAAGGACCACCGAAGGACTGTTATGGCCAAGTTTGGTTCCAAATGGCTCAGTAGTTTCAGAGAAGAAGATCTTTGAAAGTGTTTTCCCATATGGTCCAATGTTAAAATTATGTTTTCCGCTGGTGGCCATCTTGGAAATCGAAATCGCACGGACCTAAAAACACCTTTTTTGTAAGGGACCATCCAAGAACTATTGTGGCCAAGTTTGGTTCCAAATGGCTCAGTAGTTTCAGAGAAGAAGACCTTTGAAAGTGTTTTCCCATAGGGTCCAATGTTAAAACTATTTTCCCCACTGGTGGCCATCTTGGAAATTGCGCGATCCTGAAAAACACCTTTTTTGTAAGGGACCACCAAAGGACTATTGTGGCCAAGTTTGATACCAATTGGCTCAGTAGTTTCAGAGAAGAAGATCTTTGAAAATATTTTCCTATAGGGTCCAATGTTAAAACTATGTTCTCCGCTGGCGGCCATCTTGGAAATTGAGCGGACCTAAAACACCTTTTTTGTAAGGGACCACCCAAGGACTATTGTGGGCAAGTTTGGTTGCAATTGGCTCAGTAGTTTCAGAGAAGATCTTTGAAAGTGTTTTCCCATAGGGTCCAATGTTAAAACTATGTTTCCTGCTGGCGGCCATCTTGGAAATCGTGCGAACCTAAAAAAACACCTTTTTTGTAAGGGACCACCCAATGACTATTGTGGCCAAGTTTTGTTCCAATTGGCGCAGTAGTTTCAGAGAAGAAGATCTTTAAAAGTGTTTTCCCATAGGGTCAATGTTAAAACTATTTTCCCCGCTGGTGGCCTTCTTGGAAATTGCGCGATCCTGAAAAACACCTTTTTTGTAAGGGACCACCAAAGGACTATTGTGGCCAAGTTTGGTTGCAATTGGCTCAGTAGTTTCAGAAAAGAAGATCTTTGAAAATATTTTCCCAAAGGGTCCAATGTTAAAACTATGTTCCCCGCTGGCGGCCATCTTGGAAATTGCGTGGACCTAAAAACACCTTTTTTGTAAGGGACCACCCAAGGACTATTGTGACCAAGTTTGGTTGCAATTGGCTCAGTAGTTTCAGAGAAGAAGACCTTTGAAAGTGTTTTCCCATAGGGTCCAATGTTAAAACTATGTCTCCTGCTGGCGGCCATCTTGGAAATCGTGCGAACCTAAAAAACACCTTTTTTTAAGGGACCACCCAATGACTATTGTGGCCAAGTTTTGTTCCAATTGGCCCAGTAGTTTCAGAGAAGAAGATCTTTGAAAGTGTTTTTTCATATGGTCCAATGTTAAAACTATGTTTCCCGCTGGTGGCCATCCTGAATATCGCTCTGACCTGAAAAACACCTTTTTTGCAAAGGACCACCGATGGACTGTTATGGCCAAGTTTGGTTCCAAATGACTCAGTAGTTTCAGAGAAGAAGATCTTTGAAAGTGTTTTCCCATAGGGTCCAATGTTAAAACTGTTTCCTGCCGGCGGCCATCTTCAATATCGCCCTGACCTGAAAAACACCTTTTTTGTAAGGGACCATCCAAGAACTATTGTGGCCAAGTTTGGTTCCAATTGGCACAGTAGTTTCAGAGAAGAAGACCTTTGAAAGTGTTTTCCCATAGGGTCCAATGTTAAAACTATTTTCCCCACTGGTGGCCATCTTGGAAATTGCGCGATCCTGAAAAACACCTTTTTTGTAAGGGACCACCAAAGGACTATTGTGGCCAAGTTTGATACCAATTGGCTCAGTAGTTTCAGAGAAGAAGATCTTTGAAAATATTTTCCTATAGGGTCCAATGTTAAAACTATGTTCTCCGCTGGCAGCCATCTTTGAAATTGAGCGGACCTAAAAACACCTTTTTTGTAAGGGACCACCCAAGGACTATTGTGGGCAAGTTTGGTTGCAATTGGCTCAGTAGTTTCAGAGAAGAAGCTCTTTGAAAGTGTTTTCCCATAGGGTCCAATGTTAAAACTATGTTTCCCGCTGGCGGCCATCTTGGAAATCGTGCGAACCTAAAAAAGACACCTTTTTGTAAGGGACCACCCAATGACTATTGTGGCCAAGTTTGGTTGCAATTGGCTCAGTAGTTTCAGAGAAGAAGACCTTTGAAAGTGTTTTCCCATATGGTCCAATGTTAAAACTATGTTTCCCGCTGGCGGCCATCTTGGAAATCGTGCGGACCTAAAACACAACTCTTTTGTAAGGGACCACCGAAGGACTATTGTGGCCAAGTTTGGTTGCAATTGGCTCAGTAGTTTCAGAGAAGAAGATCTTTGAAAGTGTTTTCCCATAGGGTCCAATGTTAAAACTATGTTTCCCGCTGGCGACCATCTTGGAAATCGCACGAACCTAAAAAACACCTTTTTTGTAAGGGACCACCCGAGGACTATTGTGGCTAACTTTGGTGCCAATTGGCCCAGTAGTTTCAGAGGAGAAGATCTTTGAATGAAAAGTTTACGACGGACGGACGGACGACGGACGCAAAGTGATGGCAAAAGCTCGCCCTGGCATAGCCAGGTGAGCTAAAAAGCACTTACCAAGTGTTTTACCAGTTCTTATCGTTTTACGATTGAAACTGTATCACACAAATTTAATCATTTGGCTCTGTGGATTGTTCAGCTAAACGTACATGTATATATAAAACTTTATATACATTTGAAAGAGTTACTAACCATGATGGATCAATATCAAATTCAAAAACATATTGTATACAATGTAAACAATTCACAAATTGCTTACAAAAAGGTTTATCGACCGTATAAATATAAAGCTAAAATCTATCGGTGAATAAAGAATAAAAATCTCTTCAAGATTAATACTTTATCACGTTATGAAATCTAAAAAAAATCATATATAAATACTTTGACATTTTGTTTACATTTGACGTTCTACCAGTTTACTGATAAGACATTAAGTTGTGGAAATATGGAAATGCTATGCTACTATGTATTAAGTTTACCACCTCATTAGCATACGGAAGGAACAAAGTACGCATTAACAAAAATCAACGTCCAGCATGACCAATTAGAAAGCAAAAATGTGAGACATCAACGCAAACAATAAACTGAAAACTAAGGCACTTACAGTGTGAATTTGCATTTAAATCGAGAGTGATATCAGGTGCTCAGGACAATATCTTGCTCTGTATACGGAATCCATCACAGTGTTAGTGTTTCTATGTAACTTGTGTGTTACACAATCAATATCCAAGCAAAGAAAGAAAGGGCTCTGAAAGACCCCTTTTTGCTGTTCTTTCATAGGTGTCATTCGTTAATTGCTTCTTCTACCATCATGTTTCCCATTACCTTAAGCTTGTACTTAAAATTCGATGATTTCCATTCTCCATTTGCTTGCAATTTCATGTTTTTATTCACTATTTGCTTGTACTTTCATGTTTTCATTAATCCTTTGCTTTTACTTCCACGCTTTTTGTCAGTTATCCATCGATTGTTTTACTTTCATGTTAATAATTTATCCTTAACTTTCAATTGTCCTCTAAGTGAAATTATCAATAGTTATATATAAGGGTATTGAATTGAATTGAATAATCTTTATTGCATAAGCAAACATATTGCTGTAGCAAATACAGCTAACAATGATATATATATAAGACAATATTAGCAATTGTACAGAGAACAGAATGATTTATAACACAAATTATGGTAGTTAACATACAGATTATATTATGACAATATATCGGATCTTAATTTCCAAGCAGCTTTCAAATATAAACATAATTTTTTTGTAAGACCTCTTGACTTTGCCTGTAATAAATACGATAGTTTTCTGGTATTTGGCCATGAACAGTAATAGTTTGGTAAAAAATGAATCCTTAGTGTTCTATACATAGGACATACCAATACAAAATGAAACTCATTTTCTATACAATTCATATTACAACACGTACATATACGTTCTTCTCTTGGAATATTATTATACCTTCCAACTTCAACATTTAATTTAAGAGTGCCACTTCGTAACTTAGTTATTAATTGTACATCGAAACCAAAATCTAAATATTTTTCATAACATAATTCAGATTTAAAAGATCTATATACCTGTAGTTTCTCACATTCTTGTAAAATAGAACACCAATTTTGAAAATATTGGTCATTTATACGACTCTTTATAAAAAAACAAAGTTACAGTAGTATGTTCCTGTTCAAACCAAACATAGTTTAATCCAAGGCTAAAAAGAAGGTCACGCACACAAGATACCCAATTTTTCCTGCCATTATTGGCATCATTAAAAAGCAATTTATAAATATCATATACAATATTAGGTTTGTTTATAATTATATGAAACCAATACTTAATAATTCTATGTTTTCGTAACACATACATAGGTAACTGACCAAGTTCACCGCCTAAAAAGGGGGACGGCGAATTTTTACCAACTTTAAGAATTGATCGACAAAATCGATTTTGTATTATATCTATGTCGCTTGCCCGATTAAACCCCCAAACCTCTGATGCGTAATTTAGAATTGATCCAACCATACTGTCAAACAAGTAACACATTTGTTTATGATCAATATATAATCGCTTACAGGTATTTAATAGTGAAGACAAAGCTCTAGAACCCTGTTGTGAAATTCTGGGTTTGAAAAAACTTCCCATTATAATATAATAAAGCGCCAAGGTAAATATACGAATTTACAGTTTCGAGGTATCGACCATCATACTGGAATCTAATATTTTCTTGTTGCCATCCATTTCTAAAAACGACTACTTTGGTTTTGTCTGCATTAACAGTTATATTCCATTTTGTACAAAAAATAGAAAGTTTATCCAACAATATCTGCAATGTGCGCGGTGATTTGGCAAAAAAAACTGTATCGTCAGCAAAAAGTATTAGATATATTAAATAATTACTGATCTCACACAAGTCGGCATTATTATCAAAGGTTATATCTTGAATAATGTCATTTATAAAAAGTATAAATAATAAAGGTGATAATGGTTCTCCTTGTTTTACTCCAAGAAAGTTATCAAAAGTTTCTGATATATTTGTTCTAGTTTTAACACGTAAACGGACACTTTGATATACTGCTTTGATAACAGATATAAATTTTGTACTAATTCCAGTTTTTAAAAGTTTATACCACAATATTCTCCTATTAACACGATCGAACGCCTTACTAAAATCGACGAAAGCGCAGTGAAGTTTCTGTTTATTTTGCAAGACATTTGTTATCAAACCATGCAAAATAAACACGGCATCTACAGTAGATTTCCCAGGTCTAAATCCAAATTGATTGTCAATAAGTTTCTCATTATCTTCAGCCCATGAAAGTAAGCGGGTAGTAAGTATTGATGTAAAAACTTTTGAAATCACACTAACTAATGTTATTGGCCGATAATTATTTGGATTAGTCATATCACCACTTTTCGGCACTGGGACGATAATACCTTCCGTCCAATATTCAGGGAAAATACCATTGTCGAACATAAAGTTAAATAGAATTTTTAAAACTGGAGCGAAAAATATCGGATCAGCTAACAACATTTCTCCTACTATTTCGTCATTTTCCCGCACTCTTACCGGATTTCAAGTCGCGAATAGCTTTAACTATTTCATTTTCGGTTATTTCGTCGTCCAAACATTCAATTATAATGTCTTCACTTAGATAATTGTTAATCAAGTTCATCACATTTTCACATAATTCCGGTGGCTCGGCACTAAGTACTTGTTCAAAATGATGTAGCAAATCTTCATCATCGGCTAGACACTTCGACTTGTTGTGCTTTTTCACAGCTGATCAAAATTTACCTGGTTCAGTTTTTGCAATACGACAAAGTTCAATACCCTTTTCCGTTTTAAACCTGTCTTTGGCTTTACGTTTACACTTGTTATAGTGACTACTTGCTTTGACAAAAAGCGTACGATTATTGTCAGTTGGGAAACGTTGATAACGGTTACGAGCTTCATTAAAAAGCTTTCGCTCTCGTAAACAGTCATTACTAAACCAGTCACTTTTACGTTGATTATTTAAAGATGTACAATTTGGCCTCGGATCGAACGTCTTTCCAAATACTTCGAAAGCGCATTCATATAGTAAAGAACACAATTGCTTTACATAGTCATTTAGGTTTTCTGAATTCGTAATCTGATCTACAAGTGTTAAAATATGTCTCTCTTACTGTACAAAATATCTAAGTATTCTTGGTTTTTACTAGGATCACATTGAATATAAGTTAGAGATTTCAACGATTCACTAGGTTGTATATTTTTTGAAATTCGAACCTGGAATGTTAGTGGTGCATGGTCTGAAAATTCATTATGATCCAATACATTGAGATTAGTAATAATATCAAAATTATCAGGACACAAAAGCAAATAGTCATTTACACTTTGACCTTTCGAAGTACAGAATGTATATTTACCATCAGTTTCACTACCAATTCGGCCATTAGCAATTATAAGTCCAGTATTATGACATATTTGTATGACTTTACGACCAAATCTATTCACGGTTTTGTCCATCGAGTTTCTGATAGGAATTTGAGGGGTTTGACCGGGCAAGAAACCTTGAACATACCTATCTAAATTATCATCTTCTAAAAAATCATTTAAAATACCAGTGCGACTATTCATATCGCCACATACCAACACAGTTCCTCTGTGTTTATATTCTAAAACTATACTCTCTATTTCATCATGAAAATCTTTTTCACAAATATTGTAATACCTTGATTTCTCATGTGGTACATATGAAAAACAAAAATATATGTCAGATTGTTCATTAAAAAATATTTTATCTAGCTTAATTAAGACAATACCATAGTCAAAAAGCTTTTCAACAGATATACCTTTTATAATGTCATTTTTACAATAAACAATTAAACCACCTTCAGTTCGTGTACCAATATTCTTTTTTCTATTTACACAAGTGACTAGGGAAAACCCATTTATTTCAATAGTGTCAGAGTCATTTAACCATGTTTCACTAAAAAGAAGAATGTCATAGCTATTTATTATACTTATAAAGTCATTTTCATCGTAACATGACAGAAGACCGTTAATGTTCCAAAAAAGACAGTTTAAGTCCCTAATCTGCTCCCTGTGTGGCCCCTATTGCTTCACATATTCTTTGCCTCCAACAAATATTTTATCCTTCACAAAGTAGGATTTAACATCTCGGTCGCGCAATTCCTTCAAGACCGGTAACTTTTCCTTTCTACGATTCTGAATCTCAGCTGGGAGTTGCTCGGATATACCAAAAGCAGAATTTTTTAACATTTTTGCATTCCGCTTAACCAAGTCACAATCGTCAAAACAAGCAAATTTTACTAAAATCGGGCTAACTTTCTGACCCTTCTTCCCAAGACGAAAAGCATCTGTAATAATAACAGTTTCAAAATTTTCCAGTTTCATTGTTTCTGAACAAAATTTCCTAATAACATCTCTACATACTTCAGTGTCACTTTCCGGAATGTTGTAAAAAAGTAAATTGTTCGCCATTGATTTCATCTCCATATCTAAAAGTTTTTCTTTTAATAAATCAGTTCCTTTTTCGAATTCTGAGAAATTTGAATTTAACTTTTTGTCAATACCTTTAACTTCCACAGAAAGTACTTGGTCAAGCTTTGACACGTCATTATTACTCTTTTTAATAGCAGTAGACAAATTTGATATTTCAGTTTTTAATTCTGTTAACTGTAATTTTTGAGAGTCATAGTCATCACTCACCAATTGCGTACAACGCTCAACGTGACCTAAACGCTCATCTAACGATTTACTTGCTTCCTCAAGACGGATGACTTTGGCATTCATAGATGTAACAAGACGATCAATTTGATCAAGTTTATTAAGTTTAATTTCAAAAGAATCAATCTTCTTAAATAAATCATCTACTCAAGTCGGCCTCTGGTTAGTTTAGTTGTGTACAGGTGTGTTGCTTATCGGGGCGTTGTGTATTGGCGACATGTGTTTGTTCTGCATTCCAGGCGGATAAACCCCAAGTGACGGGCTGGAACAGTATTGTTGTTGTGGAAAGGAGAATGGTAACCCTTGTTGATAAATAAATTGTGAGTCACTGTTATTAAACTGAGGTTGACTTGTATTATTGTTCATGTTTGTGTTGTTTACACTCGGGCCCACACTTACGGGAGGTTCACTCGATTCGTTACACTCATTCGACTTTGTAATTGTCTCAGTTTTTTTATCCTTCTTTTTTGTCTTCTTCTTAGGCTGTGGTTTTGTGTCGGAATCACTCAAGAGACTTGCGTTACCGCGTTTAACGCTCTTACTGGCCATTTTACCACTATTTTGAACATTTTTGTCTCTGTAGATAAAAAACACATTCACTTTCCGCCATATTGTCACGTGTACACCAACAGAAGGTCCTTGTTTGATTAGCTTTACTTAATCAGGTTGGGAATATTCCCAATTGGGATAATATATCCCTATTGGGATAACTTATCCCAGTTGGGATAAGTGGTTATACATGTATCCCAATTGGGATAAATGGCTAGTTATTTGTGAATTACATTTTGCAGGTTTAATGGCGCATCATCAGACATAAAAATTAAAAATCTATGCGGTTAGAGCTTTCAGACAGTATAATTCAGTTCTCGTAAGAATGCTGCAATTCCTGCGTTGACCGATTTATAACTGGAAACAAGCAATCAGTTTGATTTAGTAATAACTTGCTTTTAAGAGTTTACATTTATTCTTTGCTACTTTTTTCAAAGTAAATTATATTTACAACTGCATAAATCATACTGTGAAAGTGTAATCAAAATCGTGTTTGGCTATTAGATAAATGAAGTATGGAGAAAAAGCCAAATAAAAATGGCATTTTATTTCTTCCATGTTTGTCTTTTGTCATTTTATTGTTTTTCTCGTGCGGTTCCTTGGTGGATTGTGGCATGTGATTGTGGGTTACGGCCATTGTAGGTGTTTCCTGTTATCTTTCTTATATTAATTCCAGGATTTCCTCCCTTTGACCATTCGGGAAAAATGACATAAATATACGATTTTAGCATGGTTTTTGAAACTACAATGGCCTTGAATATTTCAACAAATTAAACTTCAGCAATTTGCCAATTTGTTTTTACCGACTTCCTCTCTTCTGTTTTCATTATTTAATCATTTAAAATAATGATCAGTCGGAAATTTGAAGAAATTAAATGTTTGATTCTAGGTTTTTAAAAATGTCTCTGCTCGTGAAATGCAGCATCATTCAGAAGATAACAATATCCCAATTGGGAATAAACCCAACCTGTTAAAGCTTTGGACAACTTCAAATAGAATTTTTTTGTGAATTCTAAACACAAAAGTGTTTTGCTATCATAAAAACGTGGTAATAGCATCAATTTATTTTTCAATATCTATACCACTGTTGACTGCTTATTGTACAAACTAACCAACATCTCTATTGTTAGATGGTAGTATTTATTCATATATTCTATACTGTTTTGTTATAAAAACTAAGAATCCACTGAAATAACAATGTACAAAGACAAGTATAAAAGAGTTAATCCTACCGCTTGCTTTTGTTAGTGCCAGTACCAAGTCCGGTTGTCCCGAATTCTATCGTTGTTTACGTTTGTCTTTTGTCGTTTATTTGTTTTGTTTTTGTACAGTTCCTTGATACATTGTAGGTGTTTTCTGTTATCCTTTTAGTTCTATTTTTGAATAAGAACAAATGATTAAAATAGAAGGCTTAAATGTAGCGCAAATATAAGCAAAAGACAGAGCTTAGCGCCAAGTGTCATGAAATTACCCCTGTATTGACTCACTGATAGTGTGACGGGGGCCTTTTAGCGGAGCAGGACATGCTTACCCTTCTGGAGCACCTGATGTCACTCCCGGTTTTTATGGGAGTTCAAACTACGAGTGCTTTAGTTCTTAAGCACTTCTTTTTATTTCCGTGCCTTGTTTCTGTCTCACGTCTTTATTTGTTTGTCTTTGTTTCTTTCTGTTGCTATTTTTTGTCATGTCTTTGGACTCTGATTTTTGTGATCATCACTTCCCTTGTTTCTTCGATATTCTACGGTCGTTGTTTTTTTTTATAATTGAATCTACATACTAGAAGACTAGCAGTCTACAAGCAAGGGTATCGAACTAATAATTAAAATACAACTAATTTTCAATATTTCATTCCATTTGAGCTCTGCAGTTGACGTTTTCGACAAATCATGTCTCGGCTCAGATTGAAATGAACAAAAACAAACTGCAGGGCTTACAGAATTATCCACATAAGCTCAACTTCATTTTAAACGTGTAAAAATATTAAATTGAATTTCATGTTCGCACTGAAGAACTGGACTAATGGGATGTTCATCCCATAACAAAGATTTATATTCTCACTGCGAGTCATTTAACGATAAATTTTATAATGATAACAATAACTACATGGTAAAAAGTTTGGAGGCAATAGAACGAGTTATATGGACAGGATACACCTTAAATGCATGAAAGATACTTAATCTGACAGGTAACATTTATCCGATTGAATTTAATATTTGACTCACATTGTCAAGCAAATTTTATTGAGGGTAGGACACCTACCCACACAGAAACAAATTGCATTTTTCTCGGAAGGACGTTTTCTTTGTTAACTGCAGACAGACAGCCGGAACTTACCCCATATCATATATTGTTAAGTATGTTGCACTCAATGAAATTCATATTAGTTGTAATCTGGTTCTCACTTACTTTTGTCATATGCTGGAATTGAAATAACTGCATTACTTCTGACAAATGTTGAAGATTATATATTTGATTTATCCATATATCCATATAAATACCACATCTTCCTAATGATATTAGCCTTACTTTTAAGTGTTTTTAAACAACCTTTAATCTTTTTCTTCAAAACTTTCATTTTTTTGTGAACAAAGACAGATATTGCAGGTATCTATAAAATGAAACCCGGATTATTATAACCTCAACCATCTATAAAAGAGATAAAATCCTACTTATAACGAGAATGAAGGGAGAAGTTGAAAACCTGTTAAAGGTATCCATCGAGATTTTTATCAATCTGAAAATCTCTTTGATTATTATACCAAAACTTTTGTCAACATACTGTATACCAAATCAATAATCTAAAAGGAAAGACAATATTAAATTACCATGATTATACACATAACAAAATACCGAAGTGACTGTGAATTTTGTTTCTGCATATGCGCATTTCGACAACTGATATCTCTTCAGTGCAGATAAAATTAATAAATTTGGAAGTCCATAAACCGAAATACGTGTAAAAACTGATAGAGAACAATTAACCAATTAGATCTAAATAGAGGCACAAAAATCAGCTTAGGACAGCGCTATGCAAGAGGGAGATTCACTTTCACAATATTGCAAAATCTTGAAATATTATCGAGTGCTGAGATTAGGTACCCTTGTTTTCACGTCTCATTGCCAATGAATAAACGGCATGAAGTCATAGTAAGTGTTAGTCAGTTCGGTAATAAACTACATTGTAAATCTAAGCCAATTGTCTTTCTCAATTGTAAAATAAAATAACAACGGTCTGTCTAATTATGGTGACGACCGAACATCACTTGCAATCTTATTGTTTTAAATTCAGTTATGAGACAATACTTTATCATCGTCCCCATAATTGTTGGTTATCTAACAGGCACTACAATAGTGTACTCAATAAATGACGTAGATGTCGGAATATCACTTGTCAAAAAATGGGAAGTTCCTTATTGGAAAGTAAAGACCATCGAACTTGCTATAACATTTGAATAATCGACGTCTAGAGTTATCAGTAAAAAAGTAAAGGTTATGGCATGGTGCTGATGATGGTGTTTTCTTTAATTTTCAGGGGTATATAATATGAAGGCCATTCTTATAATGGGGTTGTTTAAAACGACAAACTTAAAAATAAAGGGTTTAATATTAACATATTTTATTAACTAATAGTTTAAAAAAAACCGTTATAATAATTCAAAATTACGATATAACTGGGTTTTAATACAATTAAATAAAGTTATTAACTAGTATATTTTCTTGTTCATTGTTTTTTTTAACAAGCCAATAAACTAGGCTTGCCTTCAAGCGAAGAAGACATAAAGGATGGGAAGATGCACATAATATGTCTTTACATATATCCTTAATAATTGCTGGAACACTCATTTCCAATTCGATTAATATGTTGCCAATTGAAAATCAAAGCATTTCAATAGAATTCTGCCTTTTCTGATGAACTGAGTGTGAGTTTTAACAAAATGAACCCTATTTTACCTTGCAATAAATTAACAATGTTAGAATATGGAGTAAATGCACATGAGACATGTACAGCTTTATCGGTGGTCATATTTAGGGTAGATAACTCCATCTGAATTACCGCGATTAACCGGATGCGGATTTATCTGATTATCGGACAATACATAAAATTTTAATTCAACAACGTTTTGAATTGATGGTTTTTTTGTCATAAATTCGAATAGAATCCTTATATATACTAAAAACTTAATTGATATATTCTGATAATATCTTATAATTCAGTGACAATGTTTATAATATGTCCTTGCGAAATTCATTCAAAAAGCATTGCATATAATATGTCCCCTTTTCACAACAAAAATCAATACCGGCCATTTCCCTGAAGTGAAACTGCAGGTGGTGAATAAAAGGATATGGAGTAAATGCACATGAGACAAAGTCTCTACAAATACATGGTAAAAAAAAACAAGCAAAGGAACAACGCTTTTATTGTTGTTCTTCATCTTGAAGTTACCATGAGGCCTTCAACAATGAGCTTTGCTCAAACCTCATAGTGAGTTCAAGACGGCCCCTAGCACTGGTTTAAGCGGAATTCTTTGCTAATTGTCGAGCAACGCTACATCCATGTCTTCCTTGGTCATGGGTACGGGATTGTCAACAAACATCAATAAAACTGGCAAAGTGCTCTTACAATCACTATCATCCTTTGCCCGACAAAAGTACTAGTGTCTTAAGCTCGTGGACGATTACAACATATAGGCAAACACAAGGCACTCATCAAGTCGAATGTAAGAAAACTTGGCGTTATAAAATAGTGAGATGTGGGCACTTAAAACAGGTGGCCAGGATTACATTTCGAAATTACAAAAAATAAATGCCAAAATTTGAAAGTATGAAAAGTATATCCATATGAGAAATTCTCTCACGCAAAAGTACACCATAACTGAAAAATAAAGAGAGCATACATCTCTCGCACGGGGAATCTTTTTACGGACTCCACACTGCAGGAGAGACAAACTTCAAGTGTTCATTTGTCTTTACCTGTATATCACCTGGGGACAAACCTGTTTAATCAGCAGGACATCGACTGTCCACGTACTTTTACCAATTTTTGTAATAAACAAATTAGGAGATTGCATAATCGGACGCATTTCAATTGGGCGGATTTTTAAAACCGCATAATCATTTATCTGTACAGATTGATGATGATTCCTACAACACTTATATGTACACATACACATATACACCTGACAAAATACCTGTGCAAAAAATAATTTAACTGAAAGATGTCCCATACATGATTTCGAGACCAATATAAAACTAAAAACATCATGCTTACACGCAAAAGACATTTTTTTTATTTAGAAAGATGGTTAAAAAATAAAAACAGAGAGATTATAAAATATGAAAATATAAGTCTAAAACCAGTAGATCGACAGGTCTCCGATTCACCGTCCGCCATGTTTGATAATCGAGTGAAAGATGAGAAATACGTCGATTTTCAAATTTATTGGAAGCAAGAGTTCTATAGTCCAAACTGAAATAAATTAATGAAATTGACGGAATAATGTGTGATCTCTCGCAAAAGATGTGTTAAAAATTTAAAATTGTATCAGGATGCTGATACAAAAGTCTCTCAAACGAACTTCCAAATCAGAAATCAGGGCTACAAATCACTCCCACGCAACCTACGCAACCTGTCTGTTGAGTTTTATTCAATTATGAACACTTTGGATTTCCCCACTTTTTTCTGTTTCCGAGGCAACGGAAGTCAGTTTGAAGTCTTTGACACCAAAAACCAATTTCCAACACCTAAGGTAACCTTTCTGTAAAGTTTCAAGCAATTCTGAATACTTTCATTTTCCGGCCTTTTTTGCCATGGAAATTTCCATGGCAACCGGTGCCAATATGAAGTCTTGGAGACTTGAAACCAATTCCCCATGTCTTAAGCAACCTTCCTGTAAAGTTTCATCCAATTCTGAGCACTTTCATTTTCCCGCCTTTTTTGCCATTTGCATGGCAACGGGTGCCAATCTGAAGTCTTTGAGACCATAAACCACTTTCCCATGTCCTAAGCAACCTTCCTGTAAAGTTTCATCCAATTCTGAGCTTTTTGATTTTCCCGCCTTTTTTGCCATTTTCATCGGAACCGGTGCCGTTTTGGAAATTTCAAGACCTGTTTGCATCTTTCGGGATAAGGATCCATCTTCATGTCAAGTTTGGTCAATATCCGACCATTAGTTTCCGAGAAAATGGTCGGACAAATTTGAGGCGGAAAGAGAAGAAGAACATACCAATTTTTGTAATAAACAAATTAGGAGATTGCATAATCGGACGCATTTCAATTGGGCGGATTTTTAAAACCGCATAATCATTTTTCTGTACAGATTGATGATGATTCCTACAACACTTATATGTACACATACATATATACACCTGACAAAATACCTGTGCAAAAAGTAATTTAACTGAAAGATGTCCCATACATGATTTCGAGACCAATATAAAAGTAAAAACATCATGCTTACACGCAAAAGACATTTTTTTTATTTAGAAAGATGGTTAAGAAATAAAAAAAACAGAGAGATTATAAAATATGAAAATATAAGTCTAAAACCAGTAGATCGACAGGTCTCCGATTCACCGTCCGCCATGTTTGATAATCGAGTGAAAGTTGAGAAATACGTCGATTTTCAAATTTATTTGAAGCAAGAGTTCTATAGTCCAAACTGAAATAAATTAATGAAATTGACGGAATAATGTGTGATCTTTCGCAAAAGATGTGTTAAAAATTTTAAATTGTATCAGGATGCTGATACAAAAGTCTCCCAAACGAACTCCCAAATCAGAAATCAGGGCTACAAATCACTCCCACACAACCTACGCAACCTGTCTGTTGAGTTTTATTCAATTATCAGCACTTTGGATTTCCCCACTTTTTTCTGTTTCCATGGCAACGGAAGTCAGTTTGAAGTCTTTGACACCAAAAACCAACTTCCCACACCTAAGGTAATCTTTCTGTAAAGTTTCAAGCAATTCTGAATATTTTCATTTTCCCGCCCTTTTTGCCATTGAAATTTCGATGGCAACCGGTGCCAATTTGAAGTCTTGGGGACCTGAAACCAATTCCCCATGTCCTAAGCAACCTTCTCGTAAAGTTTCATCCAATTCTGAGCACTTTCATTTTCCCGCCTTTTTTGCCATTTGTATGGAAACGGGTGCCAATCTGAAGTCTTGGAGACCATAAACCACTTTCCCATGTCCTAAGCAACCTTCCTGTAAAGTTTCATCCAATTCTGAGCTTTTTGATCTTCCCGCCTGTTTTGCCATTTTCATCGGAACCGGTGCCGTTTCGGAAATTTCAAGAACTGTTTGCATCTTTCGGGATAAGGATCCATCTTCATGTCAAGTTTCGTCAAAATCCGACCATTAGTTTCCGAGAAAATGGTCGGACAAATTTGAGGCGGAAAGAGAAGAAGAACAAGAATAATAAGAAATAACTAAATACCGAAGTTACTGTGAATTTAAATTCTGCATATGCGCATTTCGACAACTTAGGTTTCTTCAGTGCAGATAAACCTAAATTTTGGAAGACCATAAACTCAAAGGTGTTTAAAAACTGATAGAGAACAAATAACCAATATGATCTAAATGTAAAGCCAAAATTCAGCTAAGGACAGAGCTTTGCATGAGGGAGATACTCCTTAGTTTTCAACAAAATTTACAAAAATTTAGGTATTGTAAGGTTTCAAATAGAATCGGCTTTCGGGTCAGCACAGAAGTACTGACTACTGGGCTGGTGAATACCCTCGGGGACTAGCAGTCCACCAGCAGTGAAATTGAGTAAAAACAATAAGTCTGCCAAAACTTCGTTTGGGAGACTTAATAAAGTGTCAGAGGATTATTTAATATATTTTAGTGCCATGTTTGCATCATTTTACTAGATTTAACATAGACTTCAATGTATTGCAAGGGTCATTTTCATACCAATTGTCAAATCGATTTTGAAGCAAGAGATTTAAAGTCCAAACTGAATTTGAAAACAGGAATAAAAAGAGAAAATTCTCTAGTTTTCAAATATATGTTTTAATAAGCTGTACGATATGTATTTAATAAGTTATATCCAATTATTATGACACACCCCATACATCGTAATGTAAGAATCGATCAGTTGTAAGTCACGTGATGACTACAATAGCTGGGTATGACAAGTGATAAAACCAAGCAATTTTACCAATTTTTGTAATAAACAATCTCGGTATTTTGTTATTTGATAATTGGTCAGTATTTGTATTCAATCAACTATTTAACAAAGCTTTTATTATTGTTTTTCATCTTGGTGTCGCCATGAGGCCTTCATCATAGTAAGTTCAAGGCGACACCTAGCACCGGTGAGTATAAATACCTATTTCACCCCTTAGAACAGAAAGAGTGATGCATCGAATTCTAGAGCAACGCCTTTGATTTATCATGTTGGAAATTAGTGTAGTTAACCTAAATTTACGTTATGTTTTATCAATAAACCTGCTGATTGGAGTACTTTGCAAGGATTCGTCTGCATTTATATCTCATTGTCAGGGAATAATACGGGTTTGTACACGTCTCTTCTTAATGTTTTAACAGATAATGCATTTTTGCGGATGACGATTTTGTCGCCTTATTCTGAAAGCCATGCAATCCCCAAATTATTTTCCTGTCCAAATAAAGCTGTCAGAATAACTGTCTAAGACAGTTCTGCAGTAAGGCCTGATATCGTAAAACGACAATGCATACATCATAAACATATGCAGAAACTAAATTCACAGTAATCTCGGTATTTTGGTATTTGATAATTGGTCAGCAACTATTTAATAAATACACAGGTAATGAGGAATAAATTTTAAATGGATTTATATGTTTTTTTTTCAAATAATGTCAAATAATGTTTCATACGTTTATAAATTACATAAAACACTGATCTACGTTTGTTCATAGTATATGTCTTTGTGTGCATTAAATAAACTGGCTGCCAACAAATTTGATATTTAAAAAAAAAAAAAACAGCGCCGGCGTAAATGACAAACACAATTAAGTGAAAAGACAAACGTAAACAATGATAGGAACTCGGGTGAGCCGGACTTCGTACTAGCACAAGCAAAAGCCAGCGGTAGGGTTAAACCAGTTTATGTGTACCCAAACCTCACCTTAATCTGGTCCGTTTCCCGATAGCATACTAAAGTAAGTGAGAACCGAACCGTCAGTCCAAAACGAACAACCCAAGGGCAATGGCAACATTGGAAAATAAAAAAAGACGAATAAACCCAAATACAGGTAGACTACAATCTTGAAAGGAGAGAAAATGACAATATGTAATTTTGAAAGATGGGCCAAGGGGTGCTCGCCTCTAATCTGCCGGCTTGCTGAAGCAGCCTAGTCTTCTGGTAAAACACTGTCGAAATGCGCATATGCAGAATTCAAATTCACAGTAACTTCGGTATTTAGTCATTTGTTACACTGGGTCGATGCCACTGCTGGTGGACTGTTAGTCCCCGAGGGTATTCACCAGCCCAGTAGTCAGTACTTCGGTGCTGACCCGAAAGCCGATTCTATTTGGAACCTTTCAATATCTAAATTTTTGGAAATTTTGATGAAAACTAAGGAGTATCTCCCTCATGCAAAGATCTGTCCTTAGCTGATTTTGGCTTTACATTTAGATCATATTGGTTATTTGTTCTCTATCAGTTTTAAAACATCTTTGAATTCATGGTCTTCCAAACGTTTAGATTTTATCTGCACTGAAGAGACATAAGTTGTCGAAATGCGCATATGCAGAATTCAAATTCACAGTAACTTCGGTATTTAGTCATTTGCCACACTATTCAAGATAAATCAAACTCCAAACTTCCAGAAGGCTTTGGTCAAGAATAAACATATATATTCAGTATATATCAGCAGTATTAGTGAGAGGCCAGTTTGTGTTTAAACTTTTCAAGTCACTAGACCTCAAACTTAAGCTAATTTAACTGAAGCAAGTAGAATATTTTGTCGATATCCCCCATTACGTACAGAATGTAAGTAAAGTCTAAGTTATGTTAAAGGTTATTCTTCTCAGTTTGAAAACCCCTGCGTTGAATACTGACCATCGTGGAAAAATGACTAATTCTAAAAAGATATATATTCATATGAGAAACTCAAAACTCGAAACTCTGAAAGTTTGAATAGGATGTGCAAAACTCAAATTCAAGTTATGGGCCTGGGTGGCCTGGTGTTTAAGGTAGTTCTACTACCTATACAATCACTGTAGTCTATCACCACTACGATGTGAGTTCGCGTCCCACTTTGTACATTACAAAAAGGGTGCACTCGACTAACAATCATAAGTGATAAGGTATGTCAGTTACCTGCCGAAGGTCGTCGGTTCTCTCCGGGCACTCCGGCTTCCTCCACCACTAAAACTGACCGTCATGAGACAGCCGAAATGCTGCTGAAAGTGACGTTAGACCTCGTATCAATCAATTTATCAAATTCAAGTTAGGATTGCGATATGGGAGTTCCTTTGGGAGATTGTTGTGCCTGCAATCCAAAATCAGATAACTCTTCAATGTTTTGTCAATCTTGTAACAAGTCTTGCTCCTTTCGAGTTAATCCTTTTCAAGAGTGTCCATTTGTCTTTGTAACACGCACCCATACTTGAAATGCATATTCGAGAAATGGTAATAAATGCAGTGAAAATATTGGGGAGACATTTCGATGATAGAGTATAGTAGTTTCAATGCTGATTTTGTTACATTTTCAATGTGAGCTGACCAAATATAAGAAAAAAGTAATTTCCAAATGTTTATCACACTTGAAATTTTTAATGTTTTCCATTGTTGAATTTCAAAATTAATAAAATAAAAAAGTCTAATTAGTCATCGACGAGACTTGAAGTGCTCTCCCGAATGATGTGCTTTTCGTCTGTTTGTTATTCTTATTAAGTCGCCCAACAATGTTTTTTTTTTCACAGTTTCCTCTAATTATATAATGTATCTTCTTCGTCTTCTTATTGCTGTAGTATTGTGCGACAAAATTTTTGGAGACGACATACCCAATCTCAACAAAACTTCACAGGAATGTAGATCCCATTCTCAAAAGGCTCATTTCACTGTGTGAATTTTAAAAGGACTGACGTTCACATGGAAACAAAAAATGGCAAGAAAATTTAAAATGCTCCAAATGGGATCAAATGTTTAAGAAAGGTTGTGAAGGAAGTATATAACATATTCTTGGCTTGCAAAATCAAATTGGAGGCCGTTGCAATTGAAACGTAAACAAAAGGGAGGAAAATTAAATGTTCTCTAAAACAGTAACTTTTTCTTTATAGTATGTGTAAAACAAAGTTGGGGCTAAATGATTCCAAAATAGCGGCCTTTGTCATATAAACGGCAAAAACGAGAGAAAGTTAAGTGTTCCAGATTGTATAAAAGGTTACAGAAAGTTGTATATGCTATGTAGAACATATTCGATTATAAGATATATGACTAAAAAGCTTCAAAATGACGTCTGGTTGCCATGAAAATTGGAAAAAGGTCAGATTATTGAGTGCTACAAACTGGATGCAGTTTCATATACAGGTATCACAGGAAGTATAAAACTTATTTTCAGGCAAATCCGCGTCCAATATTTTCTATTGTCTTACGTGAGATACTTTAATATTGAATCGATTCCGATATGGTGCTGTTTGGTCGACTTCAGTATTTGCTCAAGTCTCCTAACGAAAAAGTTTGCGGAGACTTCTTGTTTTTGCAGCGTTTCTAATACTTTTGCTTCCGCTTTCCGGCCACCAAACTGCAAACTTCATAGAATAGTGTTTTTAATCCAAAGTTGACCCTAAAGGCATCTGAATATCCCGCATGGCACCAAAAAAGACCGGAAAGTGCTCAGATTATATGAAATTGTACAGGGAGGTTGTCTAGTATGTGTGGATTATAGATTTCTACTCTTCGAATTTTCAAAATGTCGACCTCTAACCATGAAAGAAAAAAAGCAGGAAACTTCAGTGCCCAGAACTGCATAAAGGTTTACAGGAAGGTTCCCTGTGACATGTTTGGAATCAATTTCTGGTCCAAGAATTTTCGAAATAAAGATCATTGCAAACGAAATGGAAAAAACGGGAAAATTCAAAATCCTCACACTCAGATAAACTTCTGTAGAACGTTTACTTAGGATGTACAGATTTCGTGTTTATACTTCGAATTTTGATATGGGAGTTCGTTTGTGAGACTTGTTTGCATCCAAGCACATTTTTTTGGTATAGTTCGAACGTTTTCCTCGCTCTCCATAGCAATGTTGTCCTAAAGATTTTTCGCACACCAGTGATCTAAATTTCATGAACCTTCATGGGATGATAGATATAAATCCAAACTTGATTTCAGATGTCTTGTAATTTCCAAAACGGAGACCGTTACTATGGAAACAGTTAAAAGGCGGGGATATTCATAATTTTAAGGAAGGTTGTCATAAATCGGTAAATACTTTTTTAGTCTCCAAGACTTGAAAATTGAGACTGTTGCCATGGGAACAGACAAAAGGTGAGAAAGTCAAGAGTGCCCAGAATAAAACGAAATTTTACGGGAAGGTTGCCTGACATGTGTAAATCGGTTTCTGGTCTCCAAGACTTCAAAATGGCTGCAATTGCCACGAAGGTCGGGAACATAAGAGCTCAGAATTGGATGAAAAATTAATAGGAAGGGAGGTGGCGAGGTATTATGTAATACCATCAGTCGTGTGTACCAAATGATGACTATTCAAGCTTGGTATGTAAGTTGTATGCCACAAAACGCAGGACAACTTTGATTTTGGGCTCAGAGGTCGAATGGTGCCGAGGTTATGCCCCTTGAAACTTTAAATTTTTTCCGACTGATAACTTGTGAATGAAATTACATTTTGTCTTCAAACTTGGTATGTAGGATGTTTGCTACAAAACTCAAGCCAAGTTCGATTTAGGGTTCAGAGGTGCAAAAGGTTCTGAAGTAAAATCTCTTGGAAGTTTTAGATTTTATTAATTTTATGGTTCCTACTGATTACTTGTAAACGAAGTAACATACTGTCTTTAAATTTAGTGTATAAGTTATTTACCATCAATTTGGGCTTAGCTTTGGGTTCGGAAGAGAAGGGGTTATGGAGTTATGTTCCTTGAAAATTTATGCATTTTAGGGTTTCCGATTTATGAAGGAAATAGCATACTGTATTCAACGTGGTATGCAAGTTGCTGACCACGAAACACGCGCCATGCATGTTTGATTTTAGCTTCAGAGGTCCAAAGGGTTCTAGAGTTATGGCCTTTGAAACTTTTAAATTTTGTGAAACGTGTCGGGGTATCATGTAATGAATTATTACTATTTTTAGGATGTGCAGATCTCATATTATGACTTTGAATTCTGATCAGGGATTTCTTTTGGAAGACTTCTTGTGTTTTCATCCAATCACAATTGATACTTGTTATGTCCCCCCAGACGTAGTCGGGACGACATACTGTTCTCTGTCCGTTTCTTTATTATTGTTAAGTCTCCCAAACGAAGTTTGGGGAGACTTATTGTTTTTACTCAATTCTTATTAAGTCGCCCAAACAAAGTTTAGCGACTTCTTGTGTTTGCAGCGTTTCTTATTATTATTTTTATTTTCCGCCTCAAAAATCATCTTGTCCTACCAAATTCTCAGAGATCACTTGCCTAATCGTAATCAAACTTCACAGGTAGATAGATCACCACCCAAAGATGTGCACTTTGGTGTTGAAATTTTCCAAATGACCACCGTCATTGGTCACTTTGAACTTTGACCCTAAATCTTATTATCGGATTAACTCGGAAACTGTAACAGATAGCTAATACAATGTAATGACAAAAATATTAGTTAGGTCATTCTCGACATTTGTTACATTTAGACCGAAACTCTATGGTCAACCGGTCAGGAGTTATGCCCCTTGAAAATTTCATCATATCTTTTAAGTAGGTTTTTCTCGAAAACGGTAAGAGATAGAAACCTGAAACCTTTTCCATTCATCTTAGGTGATATGTGACATTGATCACTTTGAACTTTGACCCTTGATCTTGTCATTGGATTATCTCATAAACTATAATAGATAGCTGATAACATGTAATGGCAAAAATGTGTACCTTGTTAAGATCTACATTTGTTACATTGGGTCCAAAATTATTGGACCAACTGTATTGGGCCTATGGACCAAAACCCGATTTTTGATGTCTGATTTCGGGTTTTTTGCTTATAGCTCAAATACCATTGAAGATACAAAGAGACATTCAAAACAATAAATGTTAAGGAAGATGTGACCTTCAAATGAGGTCAAGGTCAAAGTTCAAGGTCATGGCCAAATCTTTTATTTCACATAAAAGTATCAATAAATGTACATATTAAGCTTAAATTGTTGATCAATGATGAGAATATTATGACGCAACTTCCGGGAAAGACCTAGAAATTGTTTTTGAACAATTGACGTAATGGTTTTCTCAAAAATGGGTGGTCAAAATTCAATGAAACTGATATGTATTTCAATGTAATTTAAAATTTTGATATAATAACACATCATAGATCTTACTTCATAATATATAAATAGGAGTGATTTTTCTGATGCAATCACAAAGTGTGTACAGGTTAATCATAAATACTAATAGCAATGATCGACAGAATCACTTGAGTTTTAAATCCCTAATTCTTGAATCGAAGACTCATAGTTCTTTCAAAGGACATTAAAGAATTAATTCTGATTGGGCGACTTCTGTGTTTGCTTGCAAACACATTATCACTCGTTATTATTTTTCTTGTTCTTCTTCTCTTTTCGCCTTGAAATTTGTCCGACCATTTTCTCAGAAACTAATGATCGGATCTTGACCAAACTTCACATGAAGATGGATCCTTATCCCGAAAGATGCAAACAGGTCTTGGAATTTTCAAAACGGCACCGGTTCCCATGAAAATGGCAAAAAAGGCGGAGACATAAGTTGTCGAAATGCGCATATGCAGAATTTGAATTCACAGTAACTTCGGTATTTAGTTATCTGATACAGTTATAAATTTTTCATTATTGTTTCTTTCTTCCACCTAATTTTGTCTGGCTATTTTCTCAAAGATGCCTGGGCAGAATTCATTAATATTTGACACAAAGTTGGATCCCTATCAGCAGGTTTGCATGCACCGGCAAAAATTTTCAAAATGGCTGCCATTTTCAAGATGGCCGCCATTTTACGTTAAAAAATTTAAGATTCATTATCTCAGGAACTGCATTGTAGAAATTGACCATATTTTGTATAAATGTTCAATAAGGTGAGAGGAAGAAATTTATGCGAAACAATGTTTTCAAAATGGCCGCCGTTTCCAAGATGGCCGCCAAAATATGCAAAAAAATGTCAACTTTATTCAATATCTCTGCATTTCCTTTGCAGAAATTGATCATATTTTGCATAAATGTTCAAGAACATGAGAGGACGGCATTTATGTGACAAAAAATTTCAAAATGGCCGCCAATATCTGTAAGAAAGTTTCAATTTTATCCAATTTGAACGAAAACTGATTTGTAGACAGATTTTTAAACTGCGAACAAGATGCAAGGAAAAAAGTAATTAAAATTTCCGCCATTTCCAAGATGGCGGCCTACTTACGTCTGAATTTTAACTTTGTCAGAATTCAATGAAAATTGATTTCTAGGTAGATTTTTACACTGCGAACAAAATGGAATCATCGAATTGGCTGTTAGGGGCGACATCAGCTATCGCTTTCAATTGCAAATCTAGTTCTTATTATTTTTTTCCATCGCAATCTTGTAAGATAGATCTCTGGGACTGCAGTGATCAAAACTCCATGGAACTTGAAAGGATAGATGTGAATGTTAAGTTGATCTTAAAGGTCCTACAATTTCCAAAATGGCATCCGTTGCTATGAAAACGTAAAAAAAAGGCAAGAAAAGTAACTGGATGCAGATTAACAGGAAGTTTCCTAACAGATGTAAAATTGGCATTTAGTCTTGAACTTTAAAAATCGTGCCCATTACCATTTACACCAAAAAAGACCGGAAAATGCAGTGTCCAGAATTTTGTGAAATTTTACAGGAGGGTAAGGCATGTCTGGAACTCACTGATGTGTTGCTTTCATTTTTACCTCACATGACTATACCAGGGTGAGCTTAACATTCAACGTTAAAAATGATCGGAGGGTCAGTTATCTTGCGCAGTTTTTAACATTGGCCTTGGTAAGTTTATGCTGTTCACAACAAGGAGTAAGGTTACTTTTCTTTTTAAGCTAACCTGGCTTTTGAAGGGTGAGCTTTAACCATTACTTTGTGTCCGTTTATGTCTTCCGTACGTAGTAAATTTTTCATTTAAAGAACTTTTCTTTAGGGCAGATAGATTTGAACCAAATTTATTGTAAGTGGAAGTATAAAGAAAGGCAAACCAAATGTTGGAAACTACTTTTACCACCTTTACAGTATTAATATTTTGCTAATCGGTCAATGGAAATTTTCTTGGCTCCATATGGAGCAAGGTAGTAGAGATATTCTCACTAATTTCACTTCATCCTAGTGATAAATTTCAACAATGATCTAACTTAAAAACAAAATAAAATTGATCAATAAATTTAAAAAAACAACACAAAACAAAAACAAAACAAAACAAACAACAAACAAGACAGTAACCACAACACCGAAAAAGAAAAAGAGAGCGGATCAATTTTCAACGTTGAGAAATGACCATCCGTCTACATGGTCAGTCCTTACGTTTTCATAAATAACTTTTGTTGGTATACATGTAATTAGATAATATACGCTTAATATTTACACATATGAGAGCTTCGAAGCTTAGAAACAGGAATTTACTTGTATAACAACAGACGTTAGCAGTGGGAAACGACAACTAATCCCACCGCCAATTTCTTTTTTGTTCGAATAAGTTTGTTTCAGACTACTGAACAATTAGCAGAAACCATCCCTGAATATATATATTGGTAAAAATATGTAAACCTCAATACATAGTTAATCTGCGTCACCCATGCATAAAATGTCTGTCAAAGTGACCTAATTTTTATCTGAACCTTGTGACTATCCACGACGCATCTAAAATGATATATAGGGAAGATTGTTACGGACGGAAGGACGGGCGTTGTGCAAGGGGATAATAAGACTACAGGTCTAAGGGCTACAGAGCCAGAACTCAATTGGCAATTTAGATCTCGTTCATTTAAGAATTGAATGCATTATTCTATAATTCTATTGGGGTATGAAAGCGTTGACCGACGAACTTTTTAACGAAGAGAGGTAGCGCTTCATGTTGAAAATTTGCACCCGGTCAACTATGAAACTCCAAATTAATAAAAAATATGAAAAAAAACAAATTTATTAAAAGAAAAGTACATCATGTTTATTGGCATTATATTTTTACAAATTCAGCCGCGCCGTGGTCATGTGTATTTCATGGGATTTTGGAATGCAACTTCACCTTAATATTGCACGTGATCGATGTTCACTTATCATAATAAAGATGCGTGACATGTAATTAGTTTTTTTATATAAATATTATACAAATCTATTTAAATTTATTACTACTGAAGAGAGTAGTTAATAACCATACATGTTTCCATAATGATTTGTTTATTTACAGATATTTTTAAGCGATGAAAAATCACTCGATTCTATGTCAGTATTTGATGATAAAGTTCAGAATTCCACGGAATTGGTCAAAATTCTATGATTTAGGAATCAATTTTCAACGGGGTCAAAATTCACCATTACATCGGACTTAAACAAATGCAAAAAACATGCACATACATGTAATTAAACTACACTGCTATGAATAATTAAAAATTTTGGCCAGTACTGCCTGTCATATCCTAAATTAATGGATACAGAATAATATGTGAATCTCTCGGTGTACTGAAAGATCATTTTATTTTGGTATGATTTTTTTTTATTACAGTAATATCTTAAACATACTATATCACGAGTCCTTATGACGTCAACTGATGACTATAACGCATTATGTTGTAACCGCATGGTTCAGTTGTGTGTACAATACATTTTGTGAATAATTTGGTTTGGTGGATGAGAAAATTTAATATCCTTCTATATCACCTTGATTCAAATTACAATGTTGTTTATGTCAGCATAAATAACCTTATATAGTGCACGTCCCTATCAAAAATTATTTTCTGTTTATAATAACTTAAAGTGCAAGACTTTGATTTCACATAATTGTAACTCGTTTTTGAATGGACGTATTCCTGGGAAGGGGAGTGGAAAGAATGTGCCGCAATAGATAATAAAATTCCGATGTTACCGTAAATTTAGCTTCTGTATATGCCAATTTTGGCAACATATATGTTTTTTCAGTACAGATCAAATCAAGTATTTTGAAAACTTTAAACCAAATTTATTAAACTTTGATAGAGAACAAATCATCAAAAGATCTAAATGAAAAGCTAAAAACAGCTGACGACCAAACTATACAAGAGCGGATACCCCTAACTTTTAAGCAAAATCTATTTATTGCAAGTTCCAAGACAAAGCACCGAAGTACCAACTACTGGGTTGTTGAATATCCTTGGTGACTACATTTTACCAGCAGAAGCATCGGCTATGTGGTAAAAAATAATAAATACTGTAGTAACTGTAAATTTGATTTCTGCAAATCAAAGGGTCATATATTTTGCTGCCTTGCTGTCTTGAATATGTTTTGACATTTTTTCACACTTAATGGTGTGTGAGGACATTTTCAGTGCGTTTTCCTCTTTAAGCATTAATTTTGCAACATTTTTTTCCAGATATGTAACTGCAAAAATTCTTTCTTAGGAGATCAGTCATGAACAAGGTTGAAATTTTACTGTTTGTCCTTATTAAACAGGGAAACTTTTCGAGATGTTCATCCATCAACGTTTAGAAGAACATAAGCCATTGAGATTTCCGAACCAATCCATATGTCTTATGTCCTAAAATCTTATTTGTAATACCGTATAAGTGGTTATTTTCGAGAGGATTTAATTTTCGCTTTATTCGCGACCACAATACGGTCGCGAAAATTGCACACCGCGAAATATAATTTATATGAGACTTTATACACTAAATGATAAGCAATCGCAAAAATCAGCGAAAATAAAGTCCACCAATTTTGAAATAAATCGTGAAATTTGCAAAAATAACCACTTATACGGTATATACATTCCGGAACTCCCAAAGTTGATTCCCGCCTTTCGATTTGAGGCATTTGATGTTTCTCATCCCCCAGATGTTGCTTACATGTATATAAATTCTTATTGGTAATGATAATACAAATGGAAAATCAAAAGGTCTGATCTTCATCCGTTATGCCATGCCGAGAGTGACATAATTCGCTTCCGATGTCCACTCTCATCATCACATCATGATTAAAATGTTTTAAACATTTCGAAAAGTTCCTAGGAGTTCGAAATATTCAATAAAGTTTAAGATGAAGAAAGAAGAACAAGATGAAGAACAACAATAACAGCGTTGTTCCATTGCTTAGTTTTGCTAATTATTTGTAGAGACTTTGTCTCATTTGCATTTACTCCATATCCCTTCATTATTTGGGAAAAAAAATTTTAAAATAGAAAAGCAGTAAATTAATAACGAAATACCGAAATTACAGTTAATTTAATTTCTGCATATGCGCATTTCGACAACTTATATCTCTTCAGTGCAAATCAAATAAAAACATTTGGAAGTTCGTTAACCGAAATACGTGAAAAAACTGATAGAGAAGAAGTAACAAATATGTTCTTAAGATATAAGCAAAAATAAGCCAAGGACAGAGCTATGCAAGAGGGAGATACACCTAAGTTTAATTTTTTTTTAAATTAGATATTGGAAATTTTAAATAAAAATCTGTTTTCGGGCCAGCACCGAAGTACTGATTACTGTTGTTGAATACCCTCGGGGACTAAAAGTCCACAAGCAGTGGTATTGGTCCA
>MJUU01065253.1:0-13711 GCA_002080025.1 Modiolus philippinarum | reverse complement strand
AGGAACTATAGAAAATCATCCTTGTAAAGTTTGGTTGAATTTCCTTTATTGGTTTAGAGGAGAAGATGAAAATGTGATTTTCCTGTAGGGTCCAATGTTAACTATGTTCTGTGCTGGCGGCCAAATTAGTAATCTTTGTTAAGAATCTTTAGTCCACAATTCCTGTAAAGTTTGGTTGAATTTGCTTCAGTGGTTTCTTCAGAGAAGATGAAAATGAGATTTTCCTGTAAGGTCTAGTGTTAAACTATGTTCCATGCTTTGTTGGATTGGAATGAAATGAGCAAGCTTTGTTAAGAACCTTTAGTACATCATTCCTGTAAAGTTTGGTTGATTTTGCTTCAGTGGTTTCAGAGAAGAAGATGAAAATGTGATTTTCCCATAGAGTGCAATGTTAAACTATGTTCCGTGCTGGCTGCCATGTTTTTTATTGGATTGGAATGAAATGAGCAATCTTTGTTATGAACCTTTTGTACATCATTCCTGTAAAGTTTGGTAGAATTTGCTTCTGCCGTTTCATAGGAGAAGATGAAAATGTGATTTTCCCATAGGTTCAATTTTCAACCTAAGTTCTGTGCTGGCGGCCATGTTTTTGTCCGACTGGAATGAAATGAGCAATCTTTGTAAAGGACCTTTAGTACATCATTCCTGTAAAGTTTGGTTGAATTTGCTTCAGTGGTTTCAGAGGAGAAGATGAATATGTGAAAAGCTAACAACAACTGATGACGGACGCCAAGTGATGGCAATAGCCCACACTGACCGTTTGGGTCAGATGAGCTAAACTAGAGGCTTAGAGTATGGTATTCAAATACCGGGCTACGATGTTCAACTTTGTTCTGCACTGGAAGCCATTTTTTTGTCTGATCGAAATAAAATGAGCAAATATTGTAAAGTACCTTCCATACATCATTCCTGTAAAGTTTCGTTGAATTTGCTTCAGCAGTTTCAGAGGAGAAGATTAAAATATAACTTTTTCCCATAGGGTCCAATGTTAAACCTAGGTTCCGTGCTGGCGCCCATGTTTTTTGTCGGATTAAAATTAAATTTGCAATCTTTGCAAAAGACCTTTAGTACATCATTCCAGTAAAGTTCGGTTGAATTTGCCTCACCTGTTTCAGAGCAGAAGATGAAAATGTGATTTTCCCATAGGGTCCAATGTTAAACCTAAGTTCCGTGCTGGCTGCCATGTTATCATCAGATCTGAATGAAATGAACAATCTTTGTTAAGGACCTTTAGTACATAATTCCTGTAAAGTTTGGTTGAATTGGGTCCAATGTTAAACCTAAGTTCCACGCTGGCAGCCATATTTTATGTCAGATCAGAACAAAATGAGCAATCTTTGTAAAGGAGCTTCCATACATCATTCCTGTAAAGTTTGGTTGAATTTGCTCTGGTAGTTTCAGAGGAGAAGATGAAAATGTGAAAAGTTTAATGGACAGACGGACACTATGTGATGGCAACAGCTCACATTGACCATTTGGGTCAGGTGAGCTAAAAGCAAAGTCCAATAACCCCTACAATATCTTAGGAATCAAAATGGCGATGCAATTTATGATCTAGTACTAATGGAGACTAACAAATCTGTAAAATTTGATTGAATTCCGACCAGCGGTTTCTGAGAAGATGCCTCCACAAAAGTGTGACATATCGACGGACAGACGGATGCAGACCATTACTAGGTCCCACTGTTGCGGTGCGGCGGGGGAGAAAAAATAGACACTAGATTTTCTATGCCTTATTTTAACATTTTATTTTGATGCTTTCTTGGCAGCTTCCTGTGCCTTTAATACTCGTACAACAATCTTCTGTTCTTCTATCAGGAAAGCTCTGATTATTCTGAAACAAAAAATAAAAGTATATGTACTTCATTGTAAGGGTACTCGTCTTGATAAGTTGGGACTTTTTTCTAGTTTGATTTATACTGTGATTCTTTTTGTGTATTTATTTTTTAGCCATTCACCACACATAGGGGGAGGGTTTGGATCCAAGAAAACGAGTTTAACCCCAACGCAATTTTTGCGCCTGTCCCAAGTCAGGAATATGTTGGTCATTGGCTTGTCCTTGTCCTTGTCTTCTTATAAAATTTTAGTTTCTTGATATTTGGGTTATTGGATGTGGTTTGTTTCTATTGATTTATTCACTTTTTTACCTTTTTGGGGCCATTTAGGGCTTGCCATATGGTGTGAGGTTCCTCACTGTGTTGAACACCGTATGGTGACCCCTAGATGCTTTGTTTTGGGTCGTTTTAATCTGGATATTGGATGTTGTCTCCTTGACATTTACCCCATTTCCTTTCTTTTTCATATGTGTCTATATGTAAGAAGTTACAAGTAAAACTGCTACTGTGTTTAAATTTCAGTTTCAGTGGACATTAAAAGACCTTTGGGGAGAAACAGACACCAGAATGACATTTATCACATAATACCTGCCCCATATGTCTCCTAACCTGGTAAAAACATTGAATACAACACAAAGTAATACCCCATGAACCACAGGAAAGACGATTTTTAAAAGTCTGAGAAAGTTCATATATTACAGTCATGTTGTTTATAGCCCTCTTCAAAAAGTGTTGTTACCTTTTCCAGGATTTGAACTCTCTGATCAATTGAAGGTACAAACACTCTTCGCTTCCAGTTATCACTTGTACGGTTGGCTACCAATACACAACTAACAAGAGCTGTCGCCAAATGGCAGCCAAATATCCCCCCCCGCTCATTGAACCCTGAATCGATATGGTAAGTGCAAATTTAAGTGGGTGTGGACACGATACAGGTGTGTTACAACTTTAAGTGCTTTAAGAGGAGTTGCACTTAAGAGGTAACCCATACATAGGGAATCTATGAAAAGTCAAAAGTCAAATTACCTCCCCTTCCTGGTTTCCAACAATAATTATATTTCTTCATGCACATCTCCATATAGTGTCATTCCTTTGTGTAAAGATTCATCAAAATCCTTGAAGTGGTTTAAAAGGAGTTGCACTTAAAAGATAACTCATACATAGGAATCTATGAAAAGTCAAAGTCAAATTATCTCCCCTTTCTGGTTTCGGACAATAATTATACTCCTTCATGCACATCTCCATATAGTGTCCTTCCTTTGTATTAAGTTTCATCAAAATCCTTCAAGTGGTTTTAGAGGATTTGAGCTTACGAGTTAACCTATACATAGGGAATCTACGAAAAGTCGAAGTCAAATTACCTCCCCTTCCTGGTTTCCTACAATAATTATATTCCTTCATGCACATCTCCATAAAGTGTCCTTCCTTTGTGTAAAGTTTCATCAAAATCCTTTCAGTGGTTATAGAGGAGTTGCGCTTACGAGGTAACCCATACATAGGGGAGGTTTGGGTACCCATAAACCGGTCTAACCCTACCGCTGGCTGTTGCAAGTGCCGGTACCAAGTCCGGCTATCCCAAGTTCCTATTGTTATCTTTGTTTGTCTTTTGTCATTTTATTGTTTTTTTTGTGTGCAGTTCCCTGGTTGATTGTGACATGTAATTGAAATGTTCGGCCATTGTAAGTGTCTCCTGTTATCTTCCTTTCATTAATAGGGAATCTACGAAAAGTCAAGTCAAATTACCTCCCCTTCCTGGTTTCCGACAATAATTATATTCCTTCATGCCCATCTCCATATAGTGTCCTTCCTTTGCGTAAAGTTTCATCAAAATCCTTCCAGTGGTTTAAGAGGAGTTGCGCTTACAAGAAGTGTGGACAAACAGACAGACAGACAACTTTGTTTGGGGGGGGGTATAAAAACTTGAAGACCTTTTAACAAAATTAGTGCAGTGTCACAGTAAACAACGACAGTGTAATCTAAATATGAACAGTTTTATGAACTGTAATCAGGTTGAACAACACTTGCCATGTTTGATCGATAACCGGAACTGTTCATTTGTATTTAAATGCCGAAATCGAAGGCGGACCAAATGATTTCTTGAAAAGGCCTATAGTCAGTATTTGGAAACATGTCAAAATGGTTCTATGTTTATATGTTTTAGGAAGCTGCTTCAGAACAATCTTTCTAAGGGAATGCTGCTTGAATCACTTTAATACAAGGATTAAATTTACATTTTCAAGGAGTCAGAATATTTAATTCTTCCAAGTCATTGACTTTCACCTATCATTCTCATTTACTTTCAAGGATTTTAAGCACCAATGCAATTCCTGTAGAACTTGACAAAGTTTTTCAAGGAAAGTAAGACCCTAAAAATGTTTTCTAGAAAGCAGTTCTTAGAATAGTTGTTGACAATGCTCAATTTCATCAAAGTAACTTGAAAGTTGTAGCATTAGAGGAGATGCTATTATTCAGACTACTGATTTTTTTTTACCTACACATCTCCCAAGATTTCTGCACACATCATGACATGCTGTATACAAGGCTTGCCTTTTCATCCTAAATACAGTTTTTTTTCCATCAATTAAGCATGTTTTTTTTTATTAACACTTTTAATAAGGTTAATTCATTGTTATTTAGAGAAATACTTTGTTTACCTCTGTCTGACACATTTGTGGCATCTTGATCCACCATATGCTCTGGTGACTGTCTTTAATCTTTTTGACATAGACTGTAGTTCACGAGGTCTAGCTGGGGTTATCTGAAGAAAGACAATATTTTTCATAGTTAATATTCATATATGATTAACACGGCAAAGTAAAATAATTTCTCTGTTTTATTGTGATGATTTTTCTTGAGCAATTTACACAAGAATGAATAATTAGACAGAAAAAACACTTTTGATACTGTGGTCAGTCCCATAAGTTGCACCATCTCAGACCAAGTTATTCGATCACGTCTGCAACACAGTATATGAAAAAATATATATCTTCAGTCTGTAGTCTGTATTGTTAATCTTATTATGGTGTATTCTATATATTCTACTACCATACTGAGAAGTATGCGTAGTAGATAAGGAACTCTGCTAAAATGGCCTGCAGATCTAGGAAGGGAAACCCCTATAATCTAAAAGCTTTCAAGAAGCCAACAATTCAGTGACAACTTATACCACTGTTTAAAATCTACTTATTTGATATTTATAGATGAACTTATCTTTATAATAATTTCAGCCTTAGTTAAGACTGAGGTACTTTCTAACTATTAACTCATTGTAAGACAGATACATTGGAACCTCCGAATACCGGCCTCCGTCGGGACCAAAGAAATCGGCCGGTTTTACGAGGTTCCGGTTTTCGGAGGTTCCGAAATCCGGTCTTCAAATTCCGAACTCTAATACCGGACATGTTATATATGATATTTAAGGTCAGTTTAGGCGTTGANTGGTTTCCATAAATATCACTTTTTCGTAGGTATTCAAATTTGTGGTTTCTACTTCGGTGTATTGAAACTCTATGGAAAAATGCATTTCGTTTGGAACTTAATTTTGTGAACTGCTAAATCCAGGCAAATTGGAACCCCATCAACATCAGTACTTTCACAGTATCACTGTATGGCCTTTCTAAGAAATGTTTCCAGGAACAACCAATTTAATTTTGTAGGAGTAATGTCCCTTGATGGTCAATTGTTTGATAGCTGCTGGAACAGTAAGCAATACATGTACACCTGTGAAAATTATATTTTCTCTGTGGAGTGGACCAACAGGAGTCCATGGATCCACAAGTACAGCAAATCATTTTTTGACATTTCTCCACAAGATACTTATACCAAGTAATTCACATTTACAACAGATGATACTTACACCACGTAATTTACATTTACAGTCACCACATTTTGGTACAGATCCCAACTTCTTGGTATATAGATACACAAGTTTACCTCCTGTAATGGGAAATGATTCAATCAATATAATTTGTGATTACAATTAATTATGTAACTATATTGTTTAATTCTTTTATCAAATGACAGTCTAATAATATTTTCATTTTAATATGTGTGTGTCTTTATTTTTCTTTTCTGTGGCTTGCTCATGTTATATCTTTGTTTCTTTGTTTTTCGGATGCTGCCAATGTCCTTGGATTGTTTGATTTGGACTGGCGGTTTCGGTTCTCACTTACTAATGCAACATTTATGTAACAGATCATTTGATTGGTTAAAACTGACCACCAATTATAATGCACATGGTTTGGACAAAGTATGTCCACCTACATGACTACTTTGAATATAAACAAGACACGAAATTGTTTGATTGCATTAGAATTCCAATAACAGTACATTACTTTTGTCCAAGGGTCGCCACCTGTAAACTGCATTTCGACTGTCAAATCTATGATTGACACCCCTGGATATTTAGATAATGTACTGTTATTGCTTAATTACATTTTCAGATGAATGGGTATGTCAGTATGTAGACCTTTCCCTCTGTTTGTTTCAGTTGTTCATATTTTTTTTAAACAATAAATCCAAATCTCTTCATAATGCTAGGGTACATTTACACTGCAATGAATGAAGACAGCACTCCGCCGGATACGCTATACATTTATGTATCATCTAAATTTACACTGCAACCCCACAACCCTTCACTATTTATTGTTGCACTAGTTTAGTTGTCTGATCAATAATTCTACATAAGTAACTAGAGGCTTAGAAACTGAGCCTGAATCGCTCACCTGACAAAATGTTTGCAGCAGGGGATGAAACTGATGTTTATCCTATAGGATTTTGTGTTAAAATATGTTCTGTGCTGGTGGTCTTGTTTTTTTTATCAAATCAAAACGAATCAATCAAAGCAATCTTAGCTTGACTGAATTTGCTTAAATAGTTTCAGCGCATACGACGTAAAAGATTTTTTCTTATAGGGGTCCCATTTTAAACAAAGTTCTGAGCTTGGAGCCTTTTCTTTTGTTGGAATAAAATGAGCGTTCTTTGTAAAGGACCTTCTGTTCATCATTTCAGTACAGTTTAGTTAAATTTGCTTCAATAATTTCAGAGAAGATGTTGAAAATAATGTTTTTCCCATAGGGTCCAATGTTAAAAGATCTGCGCTGGCTGCCATGTTTTTTATCGAATCAGAACAAATATGCAATCTTTGTGAAGGACCTTCCATACATTATTCCTGTTAAGTTTGGGTGAATTTGCTTCAGTGGTTTCAGAAAAGAAGATGAAAATGTGAATTTTCAATAGGGCCAATGTTAAACTATGTTCCGTGCTGGCGGCCATGTTTTTTGTTGAATCGGAAAGAAATGTGCTATCTTTGTAAAGGACCTTCCATACATCATTTCAGTACAGTTTAGTTAAATTTGCTTTCATAGTTTCAGAGCAGATGTTTTAAAATTATGTTTTTCCCATAGGGTCCAATGTTAAAACTAAATCCGGGCTGGCGGCAATGTTTTTTATCGAATCGGAACGAAATGTGCAATCTCTGTGAAGGACCTTCCATACATTATTCCTGTAAAGTTTGGTTGAATTTGCTTCAGTGGTTTCAGGGGAGAAGATGAAAATGTGTAAAGTTAATGCTGGACGCCTGACGACTTGATTCAAAGTGATAGCAATAGCTCACACTTACCCTTTGGGTCACATGAGCTAAAAATAAAGGGGATAAATTTTCATTGATACACCATACAGGATTGATATCCATTGCTGAAACAGTTTCAACAGTTAGCTAAATTACCAGATGCACCATTGTGTGCAAGTAGAATATCCCCTCCATATTGTACCGTAGTCATAACTGGACTTACCAGGAGTCTTTGAACTGAAAAGAAAAAAGCAAAGCATTAAATCTCGGATAACATACATGTATTACACCACTCTAAATAAAGATCAACTCGAATAATATGCTGCAAATTTTTCTTCAGTTCCAGATATCAATTTTTTCTAATGTTTGCAAGTTTGTTTGTTTTTTCTTAACATTTCCTACAAAAATTGTATTTCTTATTTATCACAGCCTCTAATGCCTGCAAAATTTGGGAAAAATTCAATTGGAATTCCCTCATGAAGTACTTTTAACATTCTTCCTTTAGAAACAGACTAAAGTTAAGATATATATGTATATGGAACAAGAAAAATAATTATGGGAGATGATTCACAGAAATTTTAAAGAGCCACAGTTATCTTGTCTTGTTCATTTTTTTAGTACTTTAAAACTGTACATCAGTTCAGTTTCTGTTTTGAAGATACAGTAAAATACAACAAGATGGGAGCAGTCGGAAACGACAGCTAATCCCCTTGACTGTAGCAATTAAATATCCAAATTCAGTTAAAATTTCAAAATATTCTCAAAAGCAGCATAATCCTCTCCAAGACGCATCCACTGACCAAAGATGAATAATGTGCCACATGTAGTTTCTCAGATATGAAACTTAATGCAAACTTAAACCTGAGTCACTGAAGCATAGAATGTAGTTCAGAATGACCCAATTATTATCTGAAGCAGCATCACTCTCCAAGATGTATCCACAGATCATGGATGTGCCACATGGAGTTTCTCAGATATGAACCTTAGCGCAAACTTTAACCTGAGTCATTGAAGCGTAAAATGTAGGTCAGAATGACCAAATTAGGATCTGAAGCAGCATCACTCTCCAAGACGCATCCACTGACCAAAGATGATTGATGTGCCACATGTAAGGTCTCAGATATGAACCTTAACCCAAACTTTAACCTGAGTCATTGAAGCGTAAAATGTAGGTCAGAGTGACCCAATTATCATCTGAAGCAGCATCACTCTCCAAGATGCATCCACTGACCAAAGATCATTGATGTGCCACATGTAGTTTCTCAGATATGAAGCTTAATGCAAACTTTAACCTGAGGTGGGACCAACGGATGGACACTCGGACGGACAGGCGAGATGCTATATCCCCTCCCCAACTCCGTTGGGTGAGAGGATAAATATGGACCAACCCAATTACCAAATAAAACCCATTATTGCAGCAATTCAAACCAAATTCACTATAAATGAGTGTATTTCAGAAACTGCTTGCATTATTCATCAAGTCCATCAAAATATTTTTAAGACATTGCCTTGCGTAGGAAGTCATCTAGAATTTCAATTCATTTTACTTTGCCATTTGTTCTCATGAAATAAAGATAAAATTGTTTTGTTATTTATTGTTCATGAAAAATATCTTCAAGATTGAAACCAATGAATTATAGGCAACAATAAATCTTTTAGCATGTAGAGAGTGTGCAAGCTGGAGCTTGGTCAACCAAGCTAGATTTTAATAGTTACATAAAAAGCTATAACGGAGCTTTCATTTGTAATGCAATGGTGTAGATTTAATTCAATGAAACCACTTTTAACTGGATTATACAAATGAGATCTCCTCCATATCATAGAAAATACATCAAAATGTTACAAGAACTGGAATTACCATCACTTCAGTCTAAAAGACAACAACAATGTCTGATATTTTTCTACAAAGTGGTTGAGGGACAGATACCAGCTATACCAACTGAGGAATATATAACTCCACAAAAACCCAAAAGACAACTCAGAGCTAGACAATATAAAGATCACGAAACCCACAACATCATTGACAATCAAGTAAGAAATAACACAAAGGCAGTGGTCGTACCATCAGAAAAAACAGAACAATACAAAAACTCTCTGTTTGTGAAAACTGCAACAGACTGGAACCACCTAGAGGAAAACATTGTATGTGTTAGTTCCGCGGAAGGCTTTAAGTCTGCGCTAGCAGCTACACACGACTAAACGGTGCTGTCTCCCGTCTCATCAAAGCCCACTGGGGATCCTGAGACGTATTCTTACAGATACAGATACTTACACCCTCCTCCTGTTGCTGTTGGTGTTGTATGACAGGCGACGTCTAAAGGTAAGTCGCTGAGTCATCTAAAATGTATAAAATAAAAACTTACATTGTGGAAGTACTTTTATTCATGAACTTAAATTTTCATGGTTTTCATAAATCCCACTACTTGTAAGTATGTTAATTCGTGATTTTGAATTCTATGCATTAAAACTCTGGGGAAAAAATGTACATCGTTGGGAACTAAATTTAGTGGTTTTAAGGTTAAAGGTACCCTTTTCAGTTCAATGTTAAACCTATGGGAATTTTGTGTAAAATCCCCAGCCTTAACGGCTTGTTGGTTTATTCCAAAAATTTATCTGCAAGTGATTGAGATAATTTTTAAATTGTTTATTATGAATTCCTTGTTTCTTTGTTGGGGATGCTTGCAACAGGTGGTAGCTTTGCATGCATAAATGTAACAGCTATCTGCAAATGCAGTTTGGTAAAGAACCAACAAGCGGTTAAGGCTGGGGATTTTACATAAAATTTCCATAGGTTTAACATTGAACTGAAAAAGGGACCTTTAACCGTAAGGTGTCTCAGTGGTATTATTCTGCCATTTTTGTCTTAGACTTGTTCATTAAGGTTTCATTCCTTAAGAAATTTTAAAAAATAGTTACTTAAAATGTAAAGAAAGTTCCAAATTATTTAAAGTTTAAATTCCTTATCACTTTTATAAAATTTTCATTACACAAATACAAAATAAAACATGTCAGCTTTAAATCTATTCCTAGATTTACAGAACACAGAAATTATGCAAGGGAGATAATTTGATAAAAGAATTTAACATAGACATCACTAGAGAAATTAATATGCTATTCATCTCTCTTATTTCAACCGCGACCCGTAATTTTTATTTTGCATAAGTAAACTATATAATGATTTCAAAACACGTGCAAAGTATGAACAAAATCTATAATAGAATTTTCAAGCTATCATCTCATAAATATAAATCATTTTCCCTATGTAAAATCCAGAAATTTTCAATTTTAGTTTTTGCGCTTAAATGCACAGTGACCCCAAATTTTATTTTTCATTTTCAACAATAATACAATTATGTTTCCACACAGAAATTTTCACAAAATTCTATTTTAGAAATTAATACCCTGCAGACACCTTAAGACTAATAGGATCTTGCATAACATCAGATTAAAGATCGGGATATCTTTCACGAGTGTAAGAAATTTCGACTTTTCTCGAGTTGAGCATAGCGAAACGAGAGGAAAACATGTCCAATTTCTTACATGAGTGAAAGATATCCCGATCTTTAATTTTGATCGAATGCAAGTTCCTATTTCTTCCGTAAAATACGATAAGAAATACTAGCAAACCTATACGGTGTGTACAACGTCGCCATTTGAGTGTACTTTACATTGTGACGTCAGGTGTTTTATGATGTTTAGTCATTGTAACGATTGTTTTATCACAAAAATGAACACTTATGGTTGGCCATTTACCCGTGTAAGAAGAGGTTGCATGCATTGATCTTGACGGGTCATCTCACACTGCAAACCACCATTTACGGAAGAACATGAAATCCACGATAAATGGGACCCCACAAACAACAGTACTTTCACAGTATTATAATACATGCAAGATATAAATATTTCATCAAATTTAAAATCATAAATGCAGGAAAGAGTTCCATATGGCACCCCTTTTGTTGACAGAATAAACATAGAGATACATTGTGGGGTGCCCAACTCTTGCCATGGATTTAGAGTACAAGTAGAAAATGTGTTGTATTAAACAAGACCTCTGGTACATATACTACATACTTTACAGTACATTTGGCATTGTTAAAATTATAGAATTCTTATCGAATTGTAGCTGCAGAATTAACTCTTGTCATGGTACTGATTACAAATACAAATACTTTATTTCCATAGATGAGGCCCACAGAGAGGCATGTGTGACATATAAATTGGCAAAGATAACAATAAGAAGAGAAATCAAAATTTAAATGCATCATATCTAGTTATAATTAGTTTATAAGTATACAGTGACTGTCCAGAAGAAATTCGCAAATGCTCTTTAAAATAATACGATCTTCAGAATTTAGTAGCCAAATTAGTTTATTGACTGAGGATAAACTTAAGAGAAATTGTAACAAGTGGTATCTACAGTGCTAAAAATTTGATCTCGTTGACAATTAAAATATATGTGCATCTTAGGCATGGACCATTTGATTTTCAGGGGGGATTTTCACCAGAGCCGGGAAATTTTTTTTGCACGCTTTGCGAGCCAGATTATTTTTTTCCATATACACAATGCTAGAAAATTTTGCATGTGCTATGTTTTGTATGTGTTTTGTTATGTTTTTATATATATCAGTCGGTGAAAGAGACCTTTCTGGGCTCATGTTTTATTGTTATATTGTACATATTATATCCGACTTTAAATAAATATTACTTACTTACTTACTTACTTGTTGAGCCAGGTTTTTTTTCTAATGGACAGGATCAGGGCCAGATTATTTTTTTCAACCCAGATGCTGGCCAGAGAATTCTTTTTGGCAAAAGTCAGGGCCAGAAAAATTTTTTCTAAAAAATACCAGGCCCCCCTGAAAATCAAATAGTCCGTGCCTTGTTATAAGAAAATGAGTTTCATCTTCTACTTCTCCATAATCACACTTCTCACATAAAACAAGGAACAGCTATACTACATAGGGTGAATTAACCATTAACCGAACGCTCTTCGCTCATCAAAATGTATTACGACATAATGCTGTTTTGTTCGAAAGTAAACGCAACAACTACCGAGAACAAGCTGAAACAACGCTACTTTCGATATTTCTCGGTCATTTTCTCTGCGATCTAGTGTAAAATAAGGCATTGCTAGTTTGTCTGAAGATGATATCTACAATTCACCATTAACCGAACGGATTTTTTTCATGTTAACCATGAACTGAACACCATTTTTTTCATTCGCGGCATACGGTCCTGATGAAACCATAATTATGTACAATATGAACCACTGAGTTTCGCACGGAACCTGTTGACAAGACATAACTGAGATTTTGCCATTTGTTCTGCACTAGGGCAATTTGAATAGGGCCTAAAACTTGTGTATATGACCTGGGACTAATATAACAGGGATTTGAAACATTTCTTACAATTTCGGCGTCGCGGCAGATGTCGTATTTTTGAGCATTTCTCTGTTGAAATATAGGACATTTTAGTACACTTTACAGCTACATTGTACTACCGATTTTAATACAAAATACATCATTTGCAGAAAAAAGGATTGCTGTAAATCATAGCATATTTTTTGTAAAATACATTTTTTCCCAAAGTACATAAATTTTGCTTGAAAACTTGGATAATTTTGGCTTTTTTAGAAATATACCGCGAGAAATTTTACACTTCATGATGTTTTTTTCAGTACACTTTCTATTTTCCCCAAAATATTTAATGCTTCAAAATTTATATGATTAAAAAAATGAAACTTTGATGCGAATCATGATTTATTTATCTTTAAATTTAGTTGAAAATTTAATTGTAAAATACGCAGGGAAAAGTTTAGTGTTTGAACTCAAAAATTTATATCTAATCAAAGCATGGAATGCTGTTAAGGCAGGTTCCTGGGTATTCCAGAAGTTCTGTAATTATTACTGTTTTGCTGAAATCTCGACATTTAATTTTTTCAAGAATTAAAATCCGAAATTTTCCTTCCCGGTTTAGGTTGTCTTTTCAGTTTTTATATGGGATGTTGGCAATTTATTTAAAACTCTATTTATTTACATTTCATTGTCTTGCTCCTCTTTGTTGGTATACGTACATGCACAAATGTAAGTATTCCAAAGTACAAGCCCGAGTACAAGTGTAACACTCGGTGGCTTAATTAATGTTGATATTTCCAATTTTGTCACTTCCTCTGTTAAGTCATCTAGTTCTTAAGTTTCATTATTTTTGCATATGATATGATTAAATAACTCAATAACGAAGTCACTATAAATTTACTAGTCACTGTAAATTTACTATATACATATGGGCATTTCGACAACTTATG
>MJUU01065252.1:37264-66683 GCA_002080025.1 Modiolus philippinarum | reverse complement strand
CTTGGGTAGTACATGTCAGTCTGGCAGGTGACTTTTGTCCTTGACCTCAATTTCACGGTCTAGTGGCCACGTTAAGTTTTTCTGCTTAAGTCCATTTCTCAATAACTAGAAGTGGTAGGTTGATAATATTTGGTATGTAGGTTGGTCTTGGGTAGTACATGTCAGTCTGGCAGGTGACTTTTGTCCTTGACCTCAATTTCACGGTCTAATGGCCACGTTAAGTTTTTCTGATTGAGTCCATTTCTTAATAACTAGAAGTGGTAGGTTGATAATATTTGGTATGTAGGTTGGTCTTGGGTAGTACATGTCAGCCTGGCAGGTGACTTTTGTCCTTGACCTCAATTTCACGGTCTAGTGGTCACGTTAAGTTTTTCTTCTTAAGTCCATTTCTAGATAACTATAAGTGGTAGGTTGATAATATTTGGTATGTAAGTTGGTCTTGGGTAGTACATGTCAGTCTGGCAGGTGACTTTTGTCCTTGACCTCAATTTCACGGTCTAGTGAGCATATTTACTTTTCTGATTAGTTCACTTAGATTTCACATCAATTTAGAGTCCAGCAGGGATGGGCGAGACATCTTTTAGGGTCATCACTTGTTTATTTTATGTACTATGTTCATTGAAAATTTTTCATCGTACATGATGTATTCTTTTAAGGAAAAGGTTTCATTTGTATGACAACAGAATTTGTCTATCCCTTACCGTTCTTGATCTAATTCGGCATAATGTGAGCACTTGCATCAAATTTTCAAATAAAAGTGTGACCATTCAATATAAAATGAATAACTACAGAGGAGTCTGTATGTCCATATTTTAATGTAATATGTAATGCTAGAAAAATATGCACTTTATCCATATCTGTTTAAATTTTCCTTTTTTCGACATGCTGCGGTGCTATCATGCTTGGCTGGGGTAATTCCTTAAGCCTCCATATGTAATAATAGGGAATTTCTGTCATGAATTTCTTGGATATCACTCTTTGGAATTATTTCATATTTGGTATGCAGGTTCATGTTGATCAGTTGTATATTGAAAGTAATTTTGGTTGCTTTCCAACATCAATTCCCTGTCTGACTGGACTGATTTTTCACCACATGTAATAATGTAGAATTTCCATAACAAATTTCTTGTAATGATTTCATATACTAATCCTCTTTTTATTGATCAGTTGTTTGTTGTAACTGATTTTAGTTGCTGTTCAACATGAACTTCCTCTTTAGCAGAACTTTGAATTTTTCACTATACCGGTATACATTGTATAACAAATTTCCATTCTTTGTTTACAGTACACTAAGAAAGATAACTCAGTTTTATATTTTATCAAAGTTGCATTGTATTATTTTTGATATGGCAGGAATTAAATTGAATTTTCAGTGTATGTTATGATCATTGAAAATTCCAGTAACAAATCTTGACTGTCACTCATTAGTCATTGAAATGATATCATATTTGATATGTAGATGGATATTAATCATTTTAACGTTTTAAGCCATTTGGATATGCAATATTGACTTTCTGTTTGGAGAGAGTTTGATTTTCGATGCATCTTCATAATCTTACATGTTTTTACTGTATTTCAGTTTGTCTTCTGCTAAAGGAGCACTCATGTATATCCGGATAAGAGATTTTATTTCTGCACTTGGAGAGTTTGTAAAAACCAGTTTCCAGAAAGCAAAAACTTATGCTGAACATGCTGAAAAAGAGATGGACAGCCTTTTCAAGTCGCCTTTTATTTGTGAAGAAACTTACTCCAAAATTATATCACCATTTGCAGCAATGTGTGGATTACGAGTTGAGTAAGTTGCCAAAAATTTGTGTGGTGCAGTTATTTCAGTTGTTGCTAATTGCAACGTTTGTCATCACATGAACACATGTTTGTCTGTCTCTAACAGTGTACAGTGCACACAGTGTTTCAGTTACAAAACATTTAGGTCTGACATTTTTCACACTGTAAACACCAGCAAATGTTGGTGTAAACACCAGCTAACTTCCTGTTAGGGTCAAGCAACTTGTTACTTACAAGCCATTTAATTTGGGTATGTGCAAGAATGATCATATGATGGTGTTTCATCATGTTCATAGATAGGATGATTTTAGTGCTGATGAGAAATCCAACATGGATGCGCAACTAAACATAAAATAAAATAGTCCTTACATGTATAGCACACAAAAGACTTGTGCAAAGAAATTGTGAAAGGAATTGATTTCAGTTTATTCAAGATTGATAATATGGTAGCTAGTCATGAATTTTATGATTTTCCCTGCCAATCAAAAACCTGTTTACATGTAGATCATGATGCATGTAATGAATTAAGCTGAGCAAATCCTAATTAGATCCTAGGATTATCATGATTATGATATATATTCACAGAAAAATTAATTACGTTGTACATATATATTTCTCCTGTCTTCTGAATAAAATGGAGCTTTAGAGGTGTTTTTTTCATGATTCAGAGATTATTAGGGCCCCACCACAAAAGTGGTTGACACTTTATAGTAGTACAGTGACTAGAAGCCAAAAATTCCAACTTTAATGGACCAGCATACCTCATGGCTGATTTTTATATATAGTGTATAGGAAGTTATGGTGCGTTTATTTTGCCCTGTCGTAAAAGGCAGAAGTGGTGCAGAATTTAGAAAATTGAGGTTAAAGGTCAAGACTGAAAATCAGCAGAAAAAGCCATACTTTTGCGAAAAGGGAACAGCAGCCACATTTTAAAATATTTTAATTTGTTCTTTTGCATAGTTAACAAAGGAAGCATGCTCTAGAAAATAATATCGCCATCAGAGTAATATTGGAAGAATTTGAATTGAAAAACGGCTGTTACTTTTCACTCCCTCTATGATTCTGGAAAAAACGTTTGGGGTGTTGATTTTCCCGAATACCCGACAAAAAAGAATAGACATCTCAAACGCACTTTTAATATTAAAATGTAACATTAAATGATATTTTTTAGATAGTTTCAAGGAAATTCATTCTTTAAAAGACTGTTTTTTGACTGCTTGATTATGACCCCCTCGCAAGAAAAAATATTACAAATAGCAATGGCGAAGTTTTGACGACAGTAAGATCAGACAACGTTTTTGAAACAACTCCCAGTGGACTGTACCTGTTGGACTGACGCTCAAATACTCAATTTTCATCGCTTTGTTTCTATCCCTGCATGTGTCTGTCTGTCAGTCTGTCTGTACGGCCATTATAGTTGTTTTAGCCTCTACTTCTCAAAGCTCACCGAAACTGGCAAATACTCTTTATTCTTATTTTATTTTAAGACACCCAGCTGACTATTTATATATAGTAAAAATTCCTTAGACTATGAAAAATGAGGGTAATACAGGCGCGGATTTAGGGAACATGAAAAAAGGGGGGTCCCAATTTAGAAGTGAAAGGAAATTTCGCAGAGCGGAGAGAGGCACGAAAATTTTTGGGTATTTCTTAATAAAACATCAGGATATTTATTAAAAAAAAACCTGATTGTCCAAACATGAGAGTTCTCCTTGGATTCGCCAATGGTTATAAAAAATTTACCGAACACAATTGTCAATAGCCAAAATCTAAGGAACAAAACTACCGGGAAGAAATTGTCAACAGCAATGGTCCTGACTTAGTAAAGGCATTTCAAGGTTAATCGTGGGTTAGACCGGTTTTATGGCGCGACAAATTAAACAATAGCCTATGCTAGTTATAAGTTATGAAAATAGTAAGAACAAAATCCTTTATACTTTTATAATAATTGAAAGCAGTATATGCATAAAAGAGGCGATTTGCAACAAAACACAATGAAAAAAATCATTAATTTGAAACCTATTTTCAATTTTGGTGTTTATCAATTAATTAGACTACTACAATAATATATTTGCCAAAGAACTGTTTTTTTTTGTTTTTTTTCCTCCACACTTTTCCTATCGCCATTTCACTTTACTGAAATCATGCATGCTATTACCAGTTCTAGCATGCAAGAATTTTGTAAGTAACAAAATAAAAATTGTGTCAACGAATACATACTTCGAATGTGAGGTATCCATGGCAAGAGATTCACAACTTTGTTGGGATTGAATATGTCATTGAAAGCTAATATTTTATGAGTCCATACATTTATGACAAAAAGAAGAGATTTTCTGACACTAAAAATTGTGTAACATTCATAATGCCCAAGGAACAATAGAGAATGGCAAATACAAGAAAACGTATACAACTATAAATGCCTTTACGCAATCTTTCTTCACGGATTTGACATATCTGGATTTGACTCAACCCTGGATTGACTCACTGATAGTGTGACTAGTGCCGCTAGCGGAGCAGGACATGCTTACCCTTCCGGAGCACCTGATGTCACTCCCGGTTTTCATGGGAGTTCACACTATGAGTGCCTTAGTTCTTAATGTTATCTTTTTATTTCCGTGCATTGTAGCTGTCGCACCATCTTGTTTTGTCTTTGTTTTTATCTGTTACCGTTTTTGCCATGTCTTTGGACTTCGATGTTTGTAGTCGTCTCTTTCCTTGTTCCTTCGGTATTCTACTGCCCTTGTTTCTAGAGGTTACGATAGTTGCTTATTGATACGATCGGAATTTTTATGAAGAAGGATGAAATCACGGACAAGTTGATGTAAGAAAATACTTGAAATTAAAGAAATGCTTCTTCCTTTCCCAACGGTAGGAATCTTCTTCCCTAGAAACCATACAGTCTTGTTTGGGTACATGTGGTTTGCGTATAATTAATATACATGTGTATTGGCAAACGAAAACACAGAAACAAAAAATTATAAAGGAAGACGAAAAACGAAGAGGAAGAATAATAGGTTCTTATACGAAACTATATTAAAGATAGGGGATATCTTTCATGAGTGTGAGAAATTCCGTCTTTTCCTGAGTGAAAACACACTAGTGGAAGATATCCCGATCCTTAATTTTGGTCGAATATAATCTATTACTTCCGTAAAATACAACAATCAACCCAAAAGAAAGTAAATCTTGCCATTTCTGGTGGAGTTCTTGGCAAGCTCAATTGTGACGTCAAATCATCAATGGAGTTTATTGTGGTAAGAATTAATTATGACGGCGAACAAATCGCAACTTTGGATTGGACAATTACCCGTGTAAGACAGCTTCACGCGACCCTGTCTTCTATGGGCTGTCTTAAACGGAAAACATCCGGAAGAACGCAATTTAAGTTTTATTTGATATGAACATTAATCAGTGTTTTATCTTGTACTGAACATGTTTTTGTCCCATTTCTTGTTATAGTCTTATTTATTGTTTTTCTGTCATCTGAATGATAACTGCATCATTGTGTTCATTCATTATAACTTTTTGAAAGTTTCTGGTGCACTTTCTTTCCCCAATTTGTTAAACTTTTACGCAAAACATTTGTATTTGTGGTAACCATATTGAATAATCTGTCACGTGACCTGAAGTGGCAGTTGCTATTTATTTTTCTGGTTTTTGTACTACCTAGTAGTTACTTTTTCTTAAAATAAACAATTCATCAATATTTAGCAGAGCACAGAAAATGTTTACCCGCGAACTATCAAGATTGTTCACATCTTGTCTTTCAGTGGGTTTTTGTTGAATACCTCAAAAATAGAAAAAAAAAGCGATAGATTTATATTTGACCAATGAAAAAGTTTGGGTAATTCATGAATCCATTGAACTGATACAAAAACCAATGAAAATTTGCTGAAAAACTTATTCCACAACATTCGACAGCAGGTAAACTCATGGTCTAGGAGACATCAATCCTTTAAACAAAAAAATTCCTCAACTTCTAGGTTTTCAAAACATGTTTTTCTTTTGTGATATCATAGCTAACATAGACATGTTTCTTTTTCTAATATATTTATTAACAATCATTGAAACGTATCTAAGTGATCAGACTTTGTTAATATTCCATCAAAGTTTGGCAAAAATGAAAATTTCTGGTTTTCAGTCAATTTCCGGAAAACTGCACCGTAGGATTTTTTTACGACAGGGCAAAAAATATACTTTAGACTATTGTCTTTCGAAAAATATCGCTTCTAGCCATGAGGTATGCTGGTCCATTAAACTCCTATAATAAGCGTCTTTTTAAAACCCAGTCATGATCACTGCACTATAGTAATTGGTGTGTCCGTCTGTCTGTACAAAACAATCATGTCCAGGCTATAACTTTTCTCTCTTTTGAGATAGGCGTTTGATATTTGGCATATGCATAGATCATATGAAGGCGACGTGTCACATACCATGGCTGAAGACCCTTGATCTTTGACCTAGGGGTCACATTCTCATTTTTTCAATGAAAAAGTCTTGTCCAGACTAGAAAATTTTTTGTCATTTGAGGTAAGCTTTTGATATTACACATGTGGATGGATGACTGCTAGGTGACATGTCGCATATCATGGTTGGTGACCCTTGCCTTTTGACCTCTAGGTCACATTCTTGCAGCAGGGTCCAATGAGATCGCTACCATCTCAATGATGTCTAGTTTTTATTTCGCCTCAACGAAGTTGAGGGGGACTATTGGAGTACCCCCAGCATCCTCGTCCGCGCCCGCGTCTACGTCTACGTCCGCGTCCGCATTTGGGCATATATCTCTGCAACTATGAAGGGTAGGGTCATCAAACTTTGTGTGCAGATGCATCTTGGGTTATCTCACAGCCTCACAGAAAATTAGGTCTCTTTGACCTATATTTTCCGCTTGACTGGCTTTCATTTAATTTTATGTCCGAGTTGATATCTTGGTAACTGTACATGGTAGGATCATCTAACCTTGCATGTGCATGCATCTTTGGGGGTAGGTCAGCATCCAGGCAAAATTAGGTCACTTTGACCTATATTTTCCGCATGATCGACTTACATTCAAGTTTACGTCCGAGTTCAGATCTAAGTAACTGTACATGGTACGATCATCTAACTTTGCATCTGCATGCATCTTTGGCGGTAGGTCAGCATCCAGGCAAAATTAGGTCACTTCGACCTATATTTTCCTCATGATCAACTTACATTCAAGTTTACGTCCGAGTTCAGATCCAAGCAACTGTACATGGTAGGATCATCTTACCTTGCATGTGCATGCATCTTTGGGGGTAGGTCAGCATCCAGTCAAAATTAGGTCACTTCGACCTATATTTTCCGCATGATCAACTTACATTCAAGTTTACGTCCGAGTTCAGATCTAAGCAACTGTACATGGTAGGATCATCTAACATTAGATGTGCATGCATCTTTTGGGGTAGGTCAGCATCCAGGCAAAATTAGGTCACTTTGACCTATATTTTCCGCATGATTGACTTACATTCAAGTTTGCGTCCGAGTTCAGATTTAAGTAACTGTACATGGTAGGATCATCTAACCTTGCATGTGCATACATCTTTGGCAGTAGGTCAGCATCCAAGCAAAATTAGGTCACTTTTTCATTTATGTCGGAATTCAGGTCTCGATAACTGTACATGGTAAGATCATCTAGCCTTTGTATACATGCATAAGGGATGGTAAATGAGCACCCTGGCCAAATTGGGTTTCTGTGTCCATGTGCCATAACGAGGCGAACTTTGTAATCGTTGATTACCTATGTTTGGGAGTATAGACACCAGTTGGTGAATGAGATAGGGAGATCTCCAAATGAAATTGCAGTTAGTACTCATCAGTTTATATACTAAATCTGAAATGAAAATTATAGTGCAATCATAATAATTTTTTAAGAAATTCCAGTTGATGAAAACCATGTAAATTTTCATATAACTATTTTCGTTTTGACATAGTATTTGTTTGTGCAAATGAGCAGAAGTTTTGTATTGAGGACTAGATTTAAACGTAATACATAATACCTAATATTTCTCCAATTTTCATCAAATACAGATTTTGGCTATGGCTAGATGGATGAATTGTTGAATACACATAGTACACCTATTATACACATAGACATTAGTTTATCTGCCAGTCCAAATGGCCAGTGAGTCAGTGAAGAATTTGGAACAGACTGTGTAAGATCAATTACTGTGAATTCATTTAATTTCGTGGGTACCAATTTTCGTGGGTAGAGAAAAAAAGACATTTCGTGGTGTACGTAAATTCGTGGATTGTCACTTGTTCTAAAAAAAAATAATTTAAATTTATAAAATAAAGATTATAAAATTCATGGCTTCAGTACCCTCAGTATTGATGTCAAACCACCAAAATTCAGAGGTGTACCTGTAATTAAAGTGTCACCTGTAATTAACAATTCATAGTAATGTGTAGATATTTTGTAATTAGGTAACCATCTGACATAACTGTACTCCATTCGTTATTTATAAATAGACACCTGTATTAATTGCAAAATAAACATGTCTTTTTCAGCAGAACATAATCAAAACTTTAAAAGTTTAATTAATAATATGATATAAAAACTGAATTGAGATGGTTATTGTCCAAACTTCTTAACTGTTAATCAACACTTTAGCGTAATTGATAAACAAAACATGAAGCCAGTTACCGCTAATTTGTTGACTGGGAAATACTTGGAAATAAAGCATTTTAACTTATTTTGCTGCTATTAAAAGTCCAAAAGAATGCATATTTACTTATTGTTGGATATATCAGTTAGTTTGGGGCTCAGGTACAAGTGCAAGGTCTATGGCCTTCGTTGATCAGGTCCTTCATTATGTTCATTTATTTGTGTTTGAAACTTGCACAAGACAATCATATTTCGTTGAGTATTTGAATTCGTGGTTTGGGGACACCCACGAAAACGACGAAAATTGGTACCCCACGAATAAAAATGAATTCACAGTAATTAAATTAAATCAAGTCACATTGCGTCAATGACTGAGGGTATAACCCCTCTATCTAGACTCAGTACTTTGGCCTTATTTTGGGTGTACTTAAATGTACATGTAGTACTTGACAACTTTGGTCCATGGACTTCAAAAGTTGGAGTATTCTTTACTTGTACTTTAAATTTCAAAAATAAAAAAATGGACTCTAGACTTTGTTGTATTCTGGACAAGGGGAGGGGGATTATACCCTCCATGACTATCTACATGTTTTGATAAATTATACATTTTTTTTTCTACTTTTCTTATCATTTTATAGAAAAGGTACTACAGATAATCAGTCTGTATGGGACGATATGAGAGGAATTGATGAAGTAGCTATTTCTAAGCCAGACTTTAGATTTCACTGTACAGGAGAAGATTTTACGGGTAGTCATAGTAATCTACTTACTGTTACAGAGGTATGTATTAACATACAAAGCTTCTGAAATCTCTGACCATGCAATTTTGTTGAACCTACAATTTTTGGTATGTCTCAGTAAAGGTAAGGTTGAACTTTGCACATCCAAATGCTTGTCCATGTGTGAATGCATACCTAGACTAGAGTATCATGATGGTAAATTTATTTCACAAGACTTAGCCATGATATTGGACAGTTTCAAAAGTTCATAACAGTACTTGGTGCTGATTGGATGAAAAACAGCACAGAAATAGGCAGTTCAGAGGCCAGTACACAGATGGGCTTTTAATGGCTCCTGCATGTTTTCAAGAAGTGTGTGAAACTGTCTCAATTGGTTCATCAGAAACTAATTCTGGATAGGCTTGCCTCCACATTGTATGTTTAAAGTTAAGCCGTTTGTTACATACAATGACATAGGCAACCTAAATACAGTGAAACCTTTCTAAACTGAACCCCTCTGGGACTGAAGAATTTGTTCAGTTTTGACAGGTGTTTGTTTTATACAGGTTCAAAATATGTAGAAATTGATATCAGTTATGAGTTGTGATGGGAATTGGATAGAATTTCATAATCAATCATTGGTTACAGTCAATCAACTAAGCATTGATTAATAATCGAAACGCCCACTTGACAGAAGTTGTTACAAAATGAAAATGAGAGTTTTTAGAATTGGAAAATTTGCATTTATCATAACAATTTTACATGGGTAAAAATGAGCTTTTATGCTGATCTAGTTTACAAAATATCCATTGAAATATAAAGTTCAAAGGAAATTGAAATTTTTAAACACATCAGACAACTGATTAATCAGTACGATATTTTTGTAATCGATCATCAAAATCTAGGGTATGATTAATCGATTTTCAATTATAATCAATCATCGGGACAACACTAGTTATCATGGTTATGAGAACTTGATGTTTTTTAGGTCAAGACAAATGGCCAATATATAGAGGAAAAAAAGTTAAAAAGAAAGCATCAGAAGGATTCAAGAAAGAGAACAAAAAAGAGAAGTCGTACTGTGTCATATTCATCTTCGTCTTCCACTACATCACTGGAGTCTGAGCATTCATGCCATTCAGCGGGGGAAGCAAAAAGTCTTTCCGAGACTGAAAATAATGTTAAGCCTTGGATAGAGTTGGATATTGGTACACATACCTTAGGGCAGCATGCAGGAGATCTTTTGCTGGATCTTCACACCTACATGGAATGGCACAAAGATTTACAAACACCGACGATACTTACTATGCCTGGGGTGATAATTGATAAATCTATGGTAAGAAATAAGTACTGGCATGTTACAAAAGAACATATCGGGAGTTTTTAACTTCATTTAGGATCCCTTGGTTGTCTACATATTTATCTCACCTGTACAAAAGGTCCATATGAACTTTTATACCTGGCCTGAAAAGGGGGTTGTAAATAGTGATTCTCATATCTGTCAGTCACACTTTGGTTTTTAGACAATTCAGTTAGTATGCCTTGGTCTAAAGTTTTCATATTTTTCATATTTTCATAATTATATTTCTAACTATCAGAGACAGGTTCCGTTGAATTTTCATAGGTTCCATTCGATTTTCACTAGGGTGAATTAACCTAAAACCGAACACTAACCTAAGAATCGAACACTTTTGAACGTTATTTTCATGTATATTTCAGATAATCTTGCATAATACCTTGGCTATTTTGGATGTTTTTGAAATCAAACTATTGATTGGTTGATAAAATCACATGCTGACATCTCCAACAAGTTCAGCCCCGCCAAGGATTCAAACACAAGTTTTGTGTTAGATAAATCAATTAACCATGAACCGAATGCTAATCTTTCAATAAAATGTGTAACAAAATATTGTTGTTTTGTTCTATAGTAAACGCAACAATTACCGAGAATAAGCTGAAACAGTGTTACTTTCGATATTTCTCAGCCACTTTCTGCGCGATCTAGTATAAAATAAGGCCCTACTATTTTGCCTGAAGACGATATCTACAATTCACCATTTACCGAACTGACTTTTTTCTTGTTAACCATGAACGAACACCTTTTTCTTCTTAACCTTTCTTCGAATTCTGGCAACTTAATGTAGTGCTTAGTATGACTGTTCTTTCTTTTTCCTAGGTAAACGTACACAGGTCTGATTTACTGTAATCCTGTACCATGTTACACTAGAGAAATATAATTGTCTCTGGTTACACATTGTAAAAGTTATGCAAGGAAGCTATTGTCTGGGCTTTTTATTCCCGACAGAAATTTGAGATTTTCAGGTTATTTATTTTGCAGTCAGGCGATATGGATTCCAGGGTTCTCTAACTTTTACATATGACTGACAACAAATTTTTTAATATCATTTCACAGACTACTTTTACGTTAACATTTCGGTCATACTAAAAACCGCCCGATTGAGTGCGCCCTGGAGAAGTATAAAAAACGCTCGGGGTATAGTATCTATTTATGACGTGATATTTTATTATATGTTTTTTTCTATCATTAAAGAAGTTTATTTTATCCTGGTAAAAATGTGAAGTTTTTATATTGTTTTTCTATTAAATACAGATTTGAGAAAAAAACCTATTTGATCATTATCAAAATTATAATATTTTCACATCTACTTCCATTTTACCAAATAACGAAAAATTGAAAATTGTTTTAAACCCATCAACACGCAGTAGTGTCTTTTATAAAACAGTCATTAGAACTGAGGAAGGGAGACCAATGATGTCTTTATATCTTTATTTCATGTTTAATTTGTGTTTGTTTTAATTTGTATTGTATTGCTACAACCCTAATGGGTTTATGTTTGCAATTTAAGTAACTTAAAAAAATATTAAATGTATTACCAATGCCTTTTTTTCATGGATGTCTTCGTCAAAGTCTGCGTTCTCCCATCATACGTGTCCCAGTGAAAGCAAGGGTATAGAAGTTTGCCACAATTGTTAAATCGAATCTATTAATCTGTCTTTCATGTTTTAATGATTTTAGTTCAATCAAGAAATAAAATGGGAAAATTGGGTTCCAGAGGCTTTCAAGCAAAATTAGTGAAAGCAGTTAAAACATCACTACAAGTCGTGTCAATGAACAGGAAATATTTTTTTCCACCATTCTAAAGTGTTAAAAAATTTATTGGATAGCACACAGAGGTGGATACAGGGGCCCAGAGGTGCCCGCCCCGCCACCTTAGGTTGGAGGATATTTAGAATTTCAAGTTCTTTTCCGGAAAATTAGGTTTCAACACCCCGCCCCATCCTTTTGAAAAATTATCGAGTCGGACCCTTTAGCAGAAAGTTTGGATCTGCCACAGGCACTGCATTGTTTGAGAGACAATANCCCCCCCCCCCCCTATTTAAACCCGTGTCCCTTCGTTAGCATACAACTGACCAAATAAAGGCTACTTGTGATTCGCCAATTCACAGGAATTTTCTAGCAAAATATACTGATTTCACGTTTTCAAAAGCTTATAATATATACATCATATATTTTATCACTTTGTTAAGTGTATTCTATACGAAAAGACAATATATTGAATTTCTATCATTTTTAAAAATTTCATTCTAATGGTCGAAATGAGTAATAGTGCTAAGTCAGGTTTGAAGCCCCTGATATATTTCAAGGCATATCTAAACATCTAATCAAAAATGAAAGAAAAATTATAGAGGCAACCGTTTCCCGACACATATTTTTGAAAATGTATCATAAATTCTTGCATGGATTTCCAAAATTTCTGTCTAATGTTACAATGTTCTTCTCCCAGGTTTTTATACGACCGCAAAAATTTTGCGGTCGTATTATGTTATGGTGCAGTCGTTGGCGTCGGCGTCTGTGGCCAGCATAACTTTGTTTCTAGTGGACGGATCATCTTCAAATTTCAGTATGTGGTTTTTTGGCATAATGGCTATCCCGGGTTTTGATTTCGGGTTTATGGCCCCACCTGTTTCAGAAAAAGGGGCTGATTATTGTGTCTGTGGACAGCATAACTTTGGTTCCAGTGAACAGATCATTTTCAAATTTTAGTATGATGTTTCTTGGCACATGCTTTAGCCCGGGCCATAATTTTATGTTCCTGGCCCCGCCCGTTTTAGAAAAAGGGGCCAAAAGGGATTAAATTGGTTGTTTTCACATATTTGACTGAAGAATCTTTATTATTTATCGGATTTTGATGGGGTTTCTTTCAGTAAACTCCTTAGAAAATTTCCAATCTGAAGTAAGCAACGGATTTCACGTGGCATGTACCGTTCACGAGATAAATGGGTCCCAAAAGGGGCGAATTTCAAAAATTTCATTTTTTTATTTTTAGTCCGATTTTGATGCAATTTTTTCCAAAGGATTCCAAATGAAAAATTATCGTAGCGCTCTACTTTTAGATTTTTGGTAACTTGTTTCCTTACCCAGCTATGAGGGGCCGAAGGGGGCCAAAATCGTAAATTTACAGATAACCAAAAAATTTTATTTTTCTTCAGATGTCGATGGGATTTTTTCTTTGGATTCCTCTTGATGCAAGCTTTCAGTAGTATGACAACAGATTTGGCGTAACTGTTACCGTTTCGGAGCTATGAGGGGCTGAAAGGGGCCAAAATTGTAAAGTTACAGAAAACCTAAAATTTTTATTTTTCATCGAATTTCGATGGGATTTTTTTCTTTGATTCCTCTTTATGTAAGCTTTCAGTTATATGTCAGCGGATTTGGCATAGCTCTTACCATTTCCGAGCTATGAGGGGCCGAAGGGGGCCAAAATTGTAAATTTACAGATAACCTAAAAAAATTATTTTTCGTCGGATTTCGATGGGATTTTTTTCATTGGATTCTACTTGATGTAAGCTTTCAGTTGTATTCAACGGATTTGACGTAGCTCTTGCCGTTCCCGAGCTATGAGGGGCCGAAGGGGGCCAAAATCATAAATTTACAGATTACCTTAAATTTTTATTTTTCATCGCAATTCGATGGGATTTTTTTCTTTTGATTCCTCTTGATATAAGCTTTCAGCATCATGTCAATGGATTGGGCGTAGCTCTTATTGTTTCTGAGCTATAGAGGGTCAAAGAGGAATCATAAGGAGTCATAAGGGCTAATTTTTATTTTCCTTAGTTTGTGTCCAGCTAATTACTCGGTCAATCTCCTTATTGCGTCCGTCTAATTATTGTGTCAAGCTCTTTCCTATGTCCATACTCACTTTAAATTACACTTTTTCAAATTTCAGTGGACGACATGCTGCGGTCGTATCATGCTGCGCTCGGCGTAGCCCTTTATTTTTTTTAATGGAAGGCAAGAGTTTTCATTCTAATAACAAATTTACTGAGACTTTTACTCTCCTAAGCAATATTTGTAAGGAACGCGATATAGGTACAGTCTATACACATGTAGCATTTTGTTTCGAGCAAAGACATTTAATATGTGTTTTATATGTCTCTGCCTTCGAGCCACCCCACTTTCGTCAGATAACAATAAACACCTACCATTGCTGACAATTACAATCGCAGGACACAATCCACATAAGCTAGAAAATGTAAACAAATTAAGGAACTCAGGATAGTCGGAATTAATACCGGAACTAACAAAGCAAGCGGTAGAAGGGGCAGTCTTATAAAATTACCAAGCTTTCACTCCACACTGGACTAGTCCTCTGTCAGGAAAGTACTCGTATCCGTTCAAAAAAAATTAAATTTATACCTTTAAAATAATCGAATGTTTTCAGTACAAAAAATGACGACAATGACAACATATCCGTCATATCTGGGACTAATATTACAGGGATTTGAAACTATTAAATAAACCAGTTTGATCGAATAAAAAGCTGTATCCAGGCTATGATTTTCGGCTGTAACTTTTGATTTACTCAACATATTTAAGTTATTCTAAAAAAAATTTTGCCGAAAAGCTGAGTTATCGCATATTTACAACATTAAAAATTTCATTCACACAACAATGAAATCCTAAATAAAAATGGATAATAAATACATTAGGGGTTGTTTTTTTGTGTAAAGAGGTCGTAAAATTATCCCCCAATAAACAAATGACAGTTATCGATGATTAAAAAGCGTCAGAACATTGAAAATCAAGAAAATTGGTTATCTTTTAACTCATTAGTTAACATGTTAAATTGCATCCTACTATTACGAAATTTTACCAGGATAAAGCTCTTTGTATTGGCTTTATACATGTAGCCAAATATGAGGGGGAGCCGGAGGGGTTTCATCCCAGAATCCCAACTTTATTTTTTAAATCCCGATATTCCGAACTACAAAGAAACTTAATGACTGGTGAAATCCCAATTCCCGGTTAATTTATTTCCCGAAATCCCTTGATTAAATCATAAAATCATAAAAATCCTGAAATCCCGAGCTTCAGAACACGTAATCCCGAAAAAGGGCCAGCTCTCCCTCATATATAATTTATGTAGGAAGTGCTGATAAATTTTGACTGATGTGACTACGCTCATGCAATTTTTAGATACAAATTTTTGAGTTCAAACGCTTTAACATTTCCCTGTGTATTTTACAATTAAATTTTCAACTAAATTTAAAGAAAAATATATCATGATTCGCATCAAAGTTTCACCTTTTCAATCAAATAAATTTTGAAGCATTAAATATTTTTGGGAAAATAGAAAGTGTACTGAAAAAAACATCATGAAGTGTAAAATTTCGCGGTATTTTTCTTAAAAAAAAAAAAACAAATTTTCCAAGTTTTCAAGCAAAATTTGTGTACTTTGGAAAAAAATTATTTTACAAAAAATATACTATGATTTGCAGCAATCTTTTTTCTGTAAATGATGTATCTTGTATTAAAATCGGTAGTACAATCCTGAGGAATGTAGCTGTAAAGTGTACGTAACTAAAAATGTCCTATGTTTCAACAGAGAAATGCTCAAACATCTGCCGAGACACCGACATTGTAAGAAATGTGAATGTTTCAAATCCCTGTTAGTCCCAGTTTAAGGCCTGATTCAAATTGCCCTAGTTCAGAACAAATGGTAAAGTCTCAGTTATGTCTTGTCAACAGGTTCCGTGCGAAACTCAGTGGTTCATATGGTACATGATTATGGTTTAATCAGGACCGTATGCACTGAAAAAGTTGGTGTTCGGTTCATGGTTAACATGAAAATAATCCGTTCGGTTAATGGTGAATTGTCGATATCATCTTCAGACAAACTAGCAATGCCTTATTTTACACTAGATCGCAGAGAAAATGACCGAGAAATATCGAAAGTAGCGATGTTTTAGCTTATTCTCGGTAGTTGTTGCGTTTACTGTCAAACAAAACAGCATTATGTCGTAATACATTTTGATGAGCGAAGAGTGTTCGGTTCATGGTTAATTCACCCTATTATTACTTTTACCGTTCCAGAGTTATTGCCCTTGGATTGCAAAATTTGCCAAATTTATGGTTTCCGGATGTTTTGAAATTGCAAATTTAGAGAAATTTAAGGTTTAATATTTAGTGAGCAGGGCATTCTTCATTCTTAAGTTTTCATTTTTAGCTCACTGGGACAAATGTCCGGAGAACTATTATCATACCCCCGGCGTCTGTGTTGTTGACGTCGTTGTCAGCAAAACTTTAACCTTGCTTGTGGAATTGAGACCTGAATAGCTAGGATGTTGATATCAACTATTTTGTAGCACAAAGAATACAGCTTATTTTTTATGAGAACTGTGCTATGATGCAAAGGTTCAAGCTTAATATGAACTGCTTGAATGGTTAGGTGCATTGTTGCTTACAAGAAATTTTAAGAAATTTGGTTGAATTTGATTTGAAAATCACGGTTGTAATAAATTTCATCAATTGGATGAAAAGATGTTTTGAATCCATTGTGAACAAGACGGGGTGAAATACAGGTGATTTTTGTTATGCATTAGTTAGTAGTTTTCTCTGGTATCCTCTACACCTGTTTTTCGTTTTTCCGTTTTTCTGTCCCAGTTTCCCCTAGAAGAAGGCTGAACTGGCCAAAACGTTGGGCACACTCTTCTTTCCACCCATTTTGGATATTTTTTGCTGTTTTCAGCTCACCTGGCCTACAAGGCCACGTGAGCTTTTGCCATCACTTTGCGTCCGTCATCCGTCTGTCTGTCAACAGTTTCAAAAATCTTCTCCTCTGATACCGCTGAGCCAATTGCTACCAAATTTGGCCTGAAGCATCACCAGGGTATGCAGTTTAAAAATTGTGTTCGATTTGTCCAAAGACCGAACAACATGGTCGCTGTTGCTAAAAATAGAACATATGGGTAAATTGCAGTTTTTTGCAAATAATTCAAAAGCCATTACAGATATCTAAAATCTGACATGGTGTTAAAATGATCAGCATGGCAAGATCTACCTGCCCTTCAATTATGAAGAAAATCCGAAAACACGTCTTGGAGTTGGTGCCCTTTTTCCGCTAAATTTTCAAAATATTTGCATTTTTTAGCTCACCTGGCTTTTGCTATCACTTGGTGTCCTGTGTCTGTCCATCGTAAACTTTTCATTTAAAGATCTTCTCCTCCGAAACCACTGCACCAATTGGAACCAAACTTGGTCACAATAGTCCTTGGTGGTCCCATTAAAAATTCTACTGGCAGGTCCGTATCTAATCCAAGATGGCCGCCAGCGGGGAACATAGTTTTAACATTGGACCCTATGGAAAAGACATTCAAAGATCTTCTTAGAAACTACCAGTCCAATTATAACCAAACTTAGCCACAATGGTCTTAGGTGGTTAGAGGTCAAGTGGAAATTGCAAAAAGGTTAAGCATATCAAGATCTACCCACCCTGAATTTTTGAAGAAAATCCAAAAACCCTTGTAAGAATTATTGCCCTTTTTCACGGAATTTTCAACAAAGAAATAAAGTAAAACATGATCAGACTTAAAATACAGTTCAAGATATTGGTGATGTTCGAACTACCAAAGTTTGAGGGACTGAAGTTCAACTGTATAACTTGCAATGTGAGCTTGATATTGTGGCAACTGAAAGCCAGGTGAGCGATACAGGCTCCTGGGAGCCTCTGGTTATTGATTTTTTTGTCACTTCCAGTTTACATTGGTCAAAAAAATTCACCCCAATTTGCACCTAAAGGCTCTAAAAGTAGTTCACAGAATTTCTCAAAATTGATATTTTCGTAAAGAGTGACATCTACTGCACTGCCAGGACAATTTTTGTGACCATCATTATTATATTAATGTTGTTTTAATGCTTTAAAGATAGTGTCCCAAAATTGGCAAAATCTCACATCCCATGATATTTTTTAAATTTATCATTAGATGCTTATCCTTCTCATTATATGTCCTTGCATGGATTAATTATTAAAAATAAACCTAGCACTGCACCATCATATTTTCGATAACTTGTTTTTTTTCCTAGCTATGAGGGGATAAACTTGGCAAAAATTGCAAACTGCATATTAAATTTTTTTTTCTTTTGACACCTCTTGATATAAGCTTTCAGTGGTATGTCAACGAATTTTGCGTAGCTCTTTCCGTTTCTGAGCTACAAGGGGTCAAAGGGCCAAAATTGCATTTAAAAAAAAAATATGTCAAATCTTTATTTGTCATCAGATTTAGATGGGATTCTTTGGATTCCTCTTGATATGCTGGGGTCGTATCATGCTGCGCTTGGCGTAGTCGTTTATTTCAAGTGACATAACTGTGGAATGGCAAAAATCACAACTTTTAAAAATGAAATGAACCCAGTGTTTTTTCTCACCTTTTTGGGACTGGTTCCAGGTCCCTTCGAATTGGGAAAACAGCGCGAAACTTTCTCCATTTGGGGAAAAAATGCATTATCTAAAGTATTTTATGGACTTGAATAAACCTGTTACCATTCTTCTTACTTCTCTTTCCTTTTGAAAGAGAGTGGTGCAGGCTCGAGGGTACAGGGTTATTTTCATAAACATTTGGGTCTTTAGATTCAGAGAGACATCTCTGGGGGTCACTATTTTTGGTGTTTCCTGAAAATCTATAAAATGCAACTTGAAAGCCAAATCATTTCCTGTATCTATGCAAGAACATGAAATGACATTTTATTTCTCGTACATCCGTGCATTGTTAGAACGCTAATAATGTCAATTCTTGCCTTTCTCGGACTCCACAGTGTCTATCATCGGTTTTTATGACCCCGTGATGAAAAGTCAGGGGGCATATTGTTTTACCCTTGTCCGTCTGTCCGTTCATTCGTTCGTTCGTCTGTCTGTTCGTCCCTACGAATGCAAAACACACTTTTTCATGTTTTTTAGAAAGTTTGCAAACAAAATCCAACTACTTCAAAGGAATCTAACTTACAATAAGTGGATGTGCACACACATAGTTTTTGGAATTTTCAAAATGGACGCAGTTGCAATGGAAACTGACAACAGGCGGGAAAATTCAAAGTGCTTCAAATTTGGTGAAACTTTACAAGAAGGATGTCTAGCACCCATAGAAATGATTTTGGGTCTCAGAATTTTCAAAATGGCTGCTGTTGCTATGGAAACTGGAAAAAGGCGGGAAAATTCAAAGTGCCTCAAAATGGATGAAACTTTACAGGAAGATTTCCTAGCACCCGTAGAATTGATTTTCGGGCTCAGAACTTCCCTTTTATATATTTTGGGAAAAGGAGAGGCATATAATTGTGTCCATACTTGTACTGTGTCAACACGTGTATTGTGTCAACACACGCTTAAATTTTCACTTGCCATATTGATTCAGGGTTCAATGAGCAGGGGCATAATTGGTTTCCATTCGGCGCCAGTTCTAGTTATCATTATAATTATTGTCTGTTTACTACCCCAACGAAAAAGTAGTCTAAAGACATGTCTTGGTTCGCTGATTTAATTTCCGATGTCATGATTGTTTTGACACATATGATCTTGAACTTTAAACAAGACCTGGTTATTACCCGCGAAATTAACAACATTTGATTGGTTGGAAAGAATATCGCTATGATTATAGCTATATTTAGCGTAGGGAAATACGCGGAATGCACAGGATCTCACGAGTTATTCAAATACATTGTTATACATGAGTTGAACATAAAAATGCCAATTTCAAGTATTTACCTTTCTTAAATTTATATCAAATCCATTACACTGCAGGAGTGGGAAAATTGTACATTATTTTGGGAAAAAATAGGTCATTTTTACATTGGGAATGGGTCCAATATTCGGACCCAAATTTGACACAAAAAACACTGGAACCTGTATCTTATGATTAATTTTATAATTTATAAATATGACAAGAGTCAAGTATACTCACTGAAATATTGATGACTTGTAAAGTAGATTAATTCTGCTTTTTTCAAGGGCCATATAACTCTGGAACGGTAAAAGTCATAGTGTTCAAAATCGAAAGAAACCTGTATCATATTTTTACTAATATTTTTATGAAATATTAAAACTTAAAAGCATACAGGCTGAAGCATGAAAATCACCATGATAAAGAAAGTGGCACAGGAAAGGGGGTCCAAAAGAGGAATTCCGTAATAGCAGCATTCGAATTTTGCCTTAAACTGAGAACATTTGTATAAAATTTTTCAATAACACTGAATTAAAAGAGAATCAAATAAGGAATAACAGTCTTTGTAGTTGCTCTAGCAAATTTATTTCTCTCTGGATTTGAATCAAATTTATACAGAAGCTTCAACTGATCCATGGTTTATACCTCAATCAAGTAGAAAGATGAGTCCTGCTTGCATTTTTTGTATGACATTTGCCCCTTAAACTTAGAAAACTGAAAAATATCCTTGTCAGTGCTCCTCCGAAGTTGCCTTTGTTATGTTAACACTTAATTTAGTCCTGTGATGCTGGTCTTCCAAAAACTTGTTTAAAAATGCCTAGTGGCGGGGACATATATATATATATATATATATATAGGAATACATCTCTTCCTAAAAGCCCTGGATGACAATATATGACAAGCACTAATATTTCTGTTAAATTTGTTTACAGGTGTACCTGACTCTTTTAGAAATTTCTAATCAGCATTGCAAGAAACTTGCTGGAGCTGAACAGCTAACAAGTGAGGACAGGGCTACCATATATTATACAGCTCCTTATGATATTTTTGACAAAGAAGATAGATGCATTTTAATGAATGCTTTTGTGAGTTTGAACAACATCGAGTCAATTTTGAAATGATGAAGACTTTCCATGGATGGACTAAACATATACTCTCACTCACAGAGTGATATATAGTCCTGCAAATTTGCATAAGGATGCGTCTCTAGGAGTCTGTCAACATCCTTCACAATATAAGGTCACTCCAACCTTAATTTCTTGCTTCAGTGATCCCAGAAAATTCTGGAGATTAACAGTAGCATTGTGTATGCATCACAAATATTTGCATATACAATAACTAGAGACATTGCAATGAAACTTAGAGGTATGAGTCAGATTAATGGCATTAAAACAGTGGTAGCTGTTTTTGCAGCCTTTAAAACATTGTCACTGGGATGGAAATTGTAGCATGGAAACATTTTATTTTAACATGTATATATAACATTGCTAATTTAACAAGAGAAAAGTTAAAACCAGGATTTTTTTTTTATCTCTACTCGATTCCAGTTTGGAAATTTACAATATGTTTCATTTCTGGTAGACCATCATTTTAAAGCAGAACTGAGCAAGTTTGTCAAAATATGAAAGGGTTTCTGTTGTTTATAGTACTAGTTAAACCAAGAAAAGTTAGTGTTTACTAACATACTTGATATCTAAATTGATTTTATACTCAGAAATTGTCTTCTGTTTTGCCGAAACGAAACAAAGAGTCACTTATGGAAACACCCACTTGGAACTTTATCCATATATGTTAAAATTTTTCCTTTGTCGACATTCTCTGGTTGTATCATGCTGAGCTGGCGTATCTCAGTTTATTTTCACAAAACAAGAGTGTCCTTTTCATAATGTATGGGCAAGATGTGTCAGCGGCATTCGGGAAAATGAATCTATTAACATTGTCCTTATACTTAAACATGTTTATTTGTTTTTCAGGTTCATTTTATTCAAATAACTCATAATAAACGTCTAGATATAAACAAAATCTGAGGAAAGGCAAAAAAAGTATATATGTTTCTTCAGTTTAAAGAAAATAAGATGGTTCTGTCTGATTTCTTAAAAATAAGTGAAAACAACACATTAAACATGACATATGGATGTCTCTGTGATAGTCTTTGTTAGGTATGAATATGTTTACTATAGAGAATGCTTATATCAAGGTCAGGTTTAATTTCTATCTATCTATATCTCTATTTGCAGTTTAATGATTTTAATTTCGGAAAAGAATAGTCTCCTATTCATAATGTATGGGCAAGGAGTGTCAGGGGCATTACAATAAATGAATCTAATAACTTAGTCTTAATACTTTAACATATTTTTGTCTTGCAGGTTTATTTTATTAAAATTACAACGAAATTCAAAACATCATAATCTATAGGAAATGCAAAAAATGAAAAATAAAATTGTTTTATCAGATTTTACTGAAAAGCATGCTAAAGGAATATAATGATGGTCTTTGTTAGGTATGTTTACTATGGAGAATGTTTATGTTCAGGTCAGGTCTATCTATCTATCTATTTATCTATCTATCTGTCAAATAGACAAGACATAAAGTTGTTTCTGTAATACCTTTTGTGGAGTAAGCATATGTTTTATTTGAAGGATATCTCCATTTGCAATTTAAGCGATTTTATTAGGACCCGCATCGAGATGCGGGTGCCCTATATTTTTCACTTTGTGCTTCCGTCCATCCATCCGTCAAGAATTTTTGTCAGTCAAAGATTTCTTGGCTTGTGTACGTTGGAATGATTTGAAACTTGGTCTGAAGCTTGGAAATGATGAGTTGTATTGTTTGAGTGATTTTCAAGTTTGTTGTATGTTCATTTCTTGTTTACCGATACTTTGACTTTCTAACTGTAAACCAAAGATATCTTTTGCTTGTATAATTGGAAATTCTTCGGAATTTGGTTTGAAGCTTGGAAATGATTAGTTATGTAAGCGATTTTTACCTCATTTGGCTATGCAAGAGTGCGCTTTTGCCGTCACTTGGCATTCGTCATCCGTCCGGCACTGGGCCAAATGGAACAAAACTTCAATCAAATCATCACTAGGATATCTTGTATCAAACTTGCTATTTTCTTAGTCTATGGTAAAAAAACAGGGCAGCCATTACTAAAAATACAACATAGTTTTGGGATAAAAACGTGAAAACCATTACACATATCAAAACTCTTAAACGTGTAAAAATATGCAGCCTGACAAGCTCTACCCGCCCTGCAATTTTTGAGAAAATCTGATGACCCGTTTTAGAGTTTTTGCCCTTTTCCTTTATTTTTTCACATTTTTGATATTTTTTATTAAAAACTATAACAGATGTTAAGTTTACATTGCAAAAATGTTCAGCTTATCAATATTTACGCACATTGCAATTTTGAAAAAAAATCTAGATACCCATGTAGGAGTTAATGGCCTTTATTAGTCAAATTTTTAAGTGATTTTCTATATTTTGTCCTACCCGGTATATTTCAAAAACAGTTGGAGATAGAGGTTATTAAGTGTAATTGGAAAAATGTTCAGAATATCAAGATCTACCCTCACTGAAATTTGAAGAAAAGATACTCATATAGGAGATATTGCCCTTTATTGGTAATATTTTTCCTTATTTTATACCTTTTGTCTCATATTTCAAAATCACTTTTAGATTGAGGTCAAGTTTAAATTGCAAAGCATTTCAAGGACTACATTTTATTGAACATTGTCTAGTTGCCCGATGTCTTCCAAGATTACCACAAGCGGGGAACTTAGTTTACCATTAGACCCCATATGAAAACATTTTCTAAGATCTCGTTCTGAAAACTATAATGCCAACTGGAAGCAACCTTGGTCATAAGTCTTTAGTTGGCCCTTTGAAAAAATTGTCATGCAAGTCTGCATTACATTCAAGATGGCCACCAGTGGGGAACATTGTTTAACATTTGACCCTATGGAAAAACATTCAAAGATATTCTCTGATATAACAAAGCCAAATTTATCCAAACCTAGTCATAAGAGTCATTTGGTGATTTGGTGGTCCCCTTTAAATAATATGTCTGGCATTACATTCAAGATGGCCACCAGTGGGGAACATTGTTTTACATTTGACCCTATGGAAAAAACTTAGTCATAAGAGTCATTTGGTGATTTGGTGGTCCCCTTTAAATAATATGTCTGGCAAGTCTGCACTTCATCCAAGATAGCAGCAAGCAGGGAACTTAATTTAACGTTGTATCCTATGGGAAAACATATTCAGTGATCTTTGAAACTACTAAGACAATTGAAACAAAACTTAGGCACAATATTGCATAGTTGGCTCTCTTTGAAAAATTTGTCTGCATCACATCCAAGTTGGCTGGTAACAGGGAAGATAGTTTAACATTGCACCAGATTGGAAAGCATTCACAAAGATTTTCCCCTCTGAAAAAACAAAAAATTGGATCCTTTCGGAAATGATTTGAAACTTGATCTGAAGATTTGAGAAGATGGTTTGTCAGGTGTCCACTTCCTGTTTGAGGATTTGATTTTTTGTCTATTAACCCAATTTTCTTTAAAAAAAAATTCGCTTGTATAGGTTGATGATTTGAAAGAAGTTTGGCCATTAAGGCATGGATTTTTTTCCTTTGTTGGGTCATTTTCAGAATATGCTCAAATTTTGTCGGAAATTGTGTAAGGTGCTCTTTGGTTCGTGAACTGCCTAGGAATAAAATTAATGTATGTCATACCTGTATGTTTTCTGACATATTAGCAGTCGAACATGGTAGTAGAAAGCATTTTATATGAAAATCAAAAAGAAAGGAAATGGGGTAAATGTCAAGGAGACAACATCCCATCTCCAGATTAAAACGATCCAAAACAAAGCATCTAGGGGTCACCTTACGGTCTTCAACACATTACGAACCTCACACTATATAGTAAGCCCTAAATGGTCCCCCCAAAAAGTGAAAAAAGTGAATAAATCAATGGAAACAAACCTCATCCAAGAACCCGAATATTAAGAAAAAATTTCATAAGAAGACAAGGACAAGCCAATGACCAACATATTCCTGACTTGGGACCGGTGCAAAAATTGTGGTGGGGTTAAACTCGTTTTCTTGAATCGAAAACCTCCACTATGTATGATGAATGGCTAAAAAATAAATACACAAAAAGCTTATCAAGACGAGTAGCTTTACATTGAAGTACATAAAACATGAAGACAATACATATGGGTACTGTCCTGACAAATGCTCACAGTTACTGACAGCTAGCTAAGGACATAATTTCCGTTGACTATGATATCAAGCCTTCTTACACATGAAACTTCAATTGAAATACTTCTTAACAGATTTCGTATAACAACATCATCAATTATGAAAGAAGAACATGATATTGTGCATTGCCAAAAACTATGTCAATTTAAACCATTTTACAGTTTTTTTTAAGTTAATACTACTCGAGGGACACCGACAACCAAAAGCAGTTTTTTGTTCCGAGTGTATTCTCTTATCCGGCGTGACATCACAAAGCTGAATGGACCAATCCGATCAGTCGATTTTAATCTTACACCCCCAGTATAGGCAGTGACGCGATCGATGTTAACAGATATAATCTATGTAAAAAATCGATATTTCAAATTGCAATATATTCGGTGCTATAATAGCTATGTTCTTGAAATTCGGATATGATGTTTATATTGATGTTCCAAATACTTATTCCGAGTTTAATTTAAATATCTTGAAAAATGAATGAATAAATCAAAATTAAAGTTACTTAGATATATAGCGAAATGTGGACCTTTTCACCTCCTCCACAGGTAAAGTGCCCGGATGTCAATTTACTATCAGTTTAATAGTTTGGCTTGGGAGGTCCTATACAACGAATTTTAACAAAAACATGCATTTTTGTTTTCAAAAATCTGTCAAAATTACATTCAACGGGCAAGTTCGATGGGTGAATCTTTTATTTAAGTATGAAAATGCATTTGAATTCATGTTACCATGATAGTGTACATAAGAATTGACTTGTTAAGAATTTTTTTAGAAGATTAACGCATTCGCAGAATTGGTTTGCCGAATCAAATAAATTCATGGAAAAGTGGCCATACCTCTTTGGTCTGAAGATTGGAAATTATGGCTTGTATTGTGTAAGCGACTTTTAGCTCACCTGGTCATGTGAGCTTTTGCTATCACTATGCGCCCGTCGTCCGTCATGTCTGTTCATCTGTCTGTCAACAATTTTAAAAATCTTCTCTGAAACCAATGGGCCAAATGTAACAAAAATCGCTCTGAATCATCACCCGAGTATGGCTTCTCAAAATTGTGTTCGATTAAGGTTTAGGTCAAACATCATTGCCGTCGTTGCTCTGTGTTAGTAAATGTTTACTATGGAGAATGCTTACGTGAAGGTCAGATTGAATATCTGTATTTATCTATTTAATGAGCACTAAATGCAGATATTTCTGCAATACCTTTTGTGGTGTAAGCATATGTTGTCTATGAAGAATATCTCTATTTTCAGTTTAAACGGTTTTATTTTCCCCTCAAAATAGTCTCCTTTTCATACTGTTAAGACAAGGAGTGAGATCTCAGATATATATGATCTCTTATGTGTTTTTATCCACAACTTCCTGAAATACTAAGTTGTGCATCAGTGGATTCAGTTGACCTATCTGACCAAGAAACTTAACCTTCTGCCCTCACTTTCAGGTAGCACACTGACATAACACAGCCTAAATCATCGCAAGGTCTAACTTAGAGAACATGGCATCCATTGCAGGTTTTAATTAAACCCAACATTTGTCAATGCAAAATGAACACCTGCCCATTGTATCGGTTTATAAACTTTAAGTGAATCAAACGTGTCCATATTTTGAACTGCACACTTTGCAATTATAACTCGACTTGTCTGTTTTCTAAGTTTTATTTTCAGAACACAACGGGGAAAATAAGTATTATTCACCTTTTCAGCAAAGCAAGATATGAAGGTCAAAAGAAAATGTTACTTGTCTTTTTCGCTCACCTGAGGTGAGCTATGTCAACACCGTCGTCCGTCTTTTCTTTAAAATTCTTCTCTGAAACTGGTGAAGGCATTGCTTTGTAGCTTTGCACGCATCATCTGCAGCATATCCTCTACCAATATTGAACAAATCATGGCCGCCGCCTAACAACATGACCACCATAACTAAAAACAGAACAGGGAGGTTCAACTCCCAGTTTTCCTTATTAGTTAGAAATATAATGGATACAGGAAAACCGCAGTCACTCTACTTCTTTATCTTGTAAAGCTGTACAAAGTCTCCATTTGGTCAGAGCAGTAGGATAACCCCTTATAGAAGTTATTGCCTCTTAATTGTCAAAATAGGCCATTTTTACAGTTTTTAAGAAATATCTTGAAAACCATAAATAAATTGTGAGTCTTCCTGGGAAGACGTGTGTCGCCTGCAATGCCCTGTTAAATTTGATCTGGAAAACTCAAATTTTTAAGTCAGTAAACAGGATGAAGATGCCCAACAGACCTGGGATTGATAAGTGCAATGTGAATAATTGAAGAGACCCATTCTTAAGTGAAATACAAAATTCAAGTGACTGATTTGTAGTTGCTTAGCAAAGTGTCACGAAAACTTTAACCACTGACAGTATTTGCTGAAAATATTCTCATTTGGTAATCAGGAGGTGGATGTTCAACAGAACTGTAATCAGTAAGAGCAATATGGAACCACATACTAATGGCACATACAAAATTTCAAGTGGCTGTGAGTTGTAGTTGCTGAGAAAGGTGTTACCAAAATTTTAATCATTGACAGTATTTGTTGAAAATAGCCTGTAAACAGGAAGTAGATGTTTTACAGACCTGGAATCGGTAAGCGCAATATAAGACCACATACTAATATCGAATGCAAAATTTCAATTGGCTGTGATTTATAGTTGCTGAGAAAAGTGTTACGAAAATTTTCACCGTTGTCAGTATTTGTTGAAAATATTTCAAGTCGGTAAACAGGAAGTAGATGCCCGACATACCTGAATTTATTGAGCGCAATGTAGAACTTTATACTTTAGTCATATACAAAATTTCATGTGGCTGTGATTTGTAGTTGCTGAGGAAAGTGTTACGAAAAAGTGTGACGGACAACGCCGACGATGATGCAAGACGACTAAATTGTTTCCTATTTGTCGCCACACACTACGTTTGCAGGCGACACTAAAATATAGTATCGCGAAATTGTTCCTCTCGTTGAGATCTACAAAAAAGTTTGCAGGGTCAAAATGGTCCGAAGACTGGTTTTGGAGTTACCCCTTAACCAATTTTTACCTGCGTCACCAACGGTGACCGCAGGTCTAGGAGCCGCTCGACTCCGTCCGTCCGTCCGTCCGTCACGCTTTGGGGTACCAAGTTTGTGTAATCTGAAACTCAGACACCTTTAACCCGATACCTCTGAAACTTTGCACAGTTGTTTTGGACACATTGAAGATGTGCACCTCCCTTTTTGGTGAGATTTGGAAAAAAATTGTGGAATTTATCCATTGTTGAACTTAGTCATTTTTTCATCAAATTTTAACATTACGGTACTGAGTTTGTGTAATCTGAAACTCTGACTCCTCATACCTGATGCTTTTGAAACTTTGCACAGTCGTTCTGAACAAATTGAAGATGTGCACTTTCCCTTCTGGTGAGATTTGGATAAAAATTGTCGAATTTATGCATTGTTGAACTTAGTCATTTTTTTCGTTAAATTCATTAAATTTTAACATTACAGTAGTGAGTTTGTGTAATCTGAAACTCTGACTCCTTATATCTGGTGCTTTTGAAACTTTACACAGTTGTTCTTGACACATTGAAGATGTGCACCTGCCTTTTTGGGCAGATTTGAAAAAAAATGTCAACTTTATGCATTGTTTAACTTAGTCGTTTTTCAGCATATTTTAACATTACAGTGCCTGGTTTGTGTAATCTGAAAGATTAACATCTCTGACTAAATACCTTTGGAAGTTTTTACTGTTGTTTGAACACATTGGTGATGTGAACCTCCCCTTTAGGCCAGTTTTGATGTAAAAAAAATGTCAAATTTATCTATTACTGAACTTGTACTTTATTCTATCATATTATATCATTATGGTACTCAATTTTTGTCCAGAGACGTTGCAGAGTTTTGAACGCATTGACAATGGGCAGCTATTCTTGAATTTTTGCATCGCTTTTATATATTTTCTCATTAAGATTCAAAGTATGTGTTTATTTGAAACTCAGGTATGGTTTTCACCTTTGCTGAAGTGATATGGACTATTTTC
>MJUU01065252.1:12874-35555 GCA_002080025.1 Modiolus philippinarum | reverse complement strand
GCCCTATGGGAAATTCACATTTTCATCTTCTCCTCTGAAACCACCAAAGCAAATTCAACTAAACTTTACAGGAATGATGTATGGAAGGTCCTTAATGAAGATTGCTCATTTCATTCCAATCCAATAAAAAACATGGCCACCAGCGCGGAACTTAGGTTTAACATTGGACCCTATGGGAAAATTCACATTTTCTTCTTCTGCTCCGAAACCGCTGAAGCAAATTCAACCAGACTTTACAAGAATGATGAACTGAAGGTCCTTAACAAAGATTGCTCATTTTGTTCGGATCCAATTAAAAACATGGCTGCCAGCACAGAACATAGTTTATTTTCTCTCTATGGGAAATTCACATAAAAAAACGAGGCCACCATGCATAACATCGAAAACCCTGCTTCAGCATTTTGTCAGGTGAGCGATTCAGGCTCAGTGTCTGAGCCTCTAGTTTGTCTATTACAGTAATAGGGTTGAACTTAATATAATCTCAATTATAACTTGCATTTGAAGAATTTTTGGAAATAAGGTAAATGAATACTTGTTTGAATTGGTACACCTATACATGACATTCTGTTAGATTGAGAAAAAAAACACTTTCTAAGTTGAACATGAGTGACGGTGACGCAGGTCCAGACATGTAATTGGTCTTGTTTTGTCAGATTTTGGCACTCATTGAAAATTTTCTTCTCAAAAATCACTGACGGTTTTTGTTTTGAACGTTGATACACTTCATCTTAAGTATGCCTTCTTCCATTATTGCGCAAACCGTAATGAATTGGTCCAAATAGATATGTGGAGTCCATATGTAATGATTTTGTAAGAGTCAATAATTAAGCAACACCAAGTATAAGAAGAGGTCTCTTTATACCCCCGCTCTCTGTATGAGAGAGTCGTATACTGTTTTACCGATGTCCGTCTGTTTGTCCAGTCGTCTAACCATCGGTCTGAAACACCTCTCGTCAAGGATTTCTCATTTTGTGTATGTAGTAATGATTTGATATTTAGTATGAAGCTTAGGTAAGATTAGTTGTACCGTCTCTCCATTTTCAAGTCCGTAACTCATCTACTTCCTGTTTGACGATTACTGTGATTTTATTCCATTAAAGCCATATATTGAAATTTTTTGTCAAGGTCAGATTGTGTATGTAGTAATGATTTGATATTTGGTCTGAAGCTCTAGTAAAAGCAATTTGAACGTGTGTCCCCTTTTCAAGTCCGTTTCTCATCTACTTCTTGTTTGACGATAACATGATTTTTTCCCACAATAGCTATATACTGAAATTTTTATACCCCCGCTCCCCATCGGGGATAGGGGTATACTGTTTCCGGTCTGTGTGTGGGTGGGTAAGTGTGTGCATGTTTCCGTCCGTAACGCATTTTGGTCGCATTTATCTCCACAATGGTATAAGGTACAGATCTGAAAATTTGTCACAAACTTTGTATGATCATTTCATATTGTGGGATGCGCTTTCAGACTTGTGCATGTATTACTTCTTAATTAGCGATTTATTCAATTTTTGACACTTGTAGCATTATAAAGTAATTTTTCGTCGCATATATATCGCAATGGTATTAAAAGTATAGTTCTGAAATTTTGTCACAAGCTTTGTATGATCATGCAATATTGTGGAATGCGTTTTCAGACCTATCCAGATCCTTCTTCCTGTTTACTGATTTATTAAATTTTTTATACTTGTAGTATTATATAGTAATTTTTCGCCGCATATATCTCACCAATGGTATTAGGTACAGGTATGAATGCTTTTTTACAAGCATTAAATGATCATGACATATAATTGGATGCATTTTGCTTTATATGATCATGCCATATAGTTTGATGCATTTTCAGACTTGTCTGGGTACTACTTCCTGTTTGCCGAGTAGTTAAATTTGACACTTGTAGCATTATAGAGTGATTTTTCATCGCATTTATCTCGGCAATGGTGAAAGGCACAGATCTAAAATTTTGTAACAAGCTTTATATGGCCATGCCATATCGTGCGTTTTCAAACCCATACGGATACTACTTCCTGTTTGTTCCTTAGTCAGCTTTTTACGCTTGTAACATTATAAAGGAATTTTTCTTCCAAGTTCTCTCTGCAGTGTTATATGATATAGATCTGAAATTTAGTCAGAAGCGTTGTATAATTACGCCATATTGCGGGAGGCCTTTTTGGACCAATCGGAATACTACTTCCTGTTTGCTGATATACTTTTAGCATTATAGAGTAATTTTTTGTCAAAGTTTTCTCTAATGACATAATGTGTGATGCATTTTCGGATCCATCGGAATACTACTTCATGTTTTAGTTTACCGTCTTTGTTAATTTTGATTCTCGTAACCTTATTTATTCGTCACATTTATCTCAAAAATGGTAAAAGGTAAAAATGTGAAATTTTGTTTGAAGCTTTATATGGTCATACCATATTGTGGGATGTGTTTTCATACATGTCCATATACTACTTCTTGTTTACCAATTTAGTCTATTTTTGACGCTTGCAGCATTATATAATAATTTTCCATCGCATTTATCTCAGCAATGGTGTTGGGAACAGATCTAAAGTTTTGTCACAAGCTATGTATGAACATGCTATATCGTGGTTTACGGTTTCAGAACTGTTGGGATACTACTTCCGGTTTTCCAACGTTGTCAATGTTATACATTTGTAGTATTATATTCTAGTTTTTTTCTTTGTAAAAGATTTCTCTGCAGTTTTAAATTTTCTCGAGGAATTAAATCAATATGTAATACTTGCATTATATTCGCACTTTTACTATGTCCACACACACTTAATTTTCCACTTAACGTACTGATTCAGTATTCGATGAGCGGGGATATATTCGGCGACAACTCTTGTTTCTCAAGGATTTCTCACCTTGTGTATATAGTAATGATTTAATTTTGGTCTGAAGCTTGGGTAAAAGCAGTTGTACCATGTCTTCCCTTTTCAAGTCCGTAACTCAACTTCTTCCTGCGTGGCGTTATCTTTTTCCGCATTATAGACATATATTGAAATTTTTCGTCGAGGATTATGTTCGTTGACCGCCATTTTCAAAATGGCCGCCAAAAAAGGCGGGAAAATTCAACATTGTCCGATTTCAATGAAATTTGGTTTCCAAATAGGTCTTGATGTCGCAACTTCAAAACTGATATTGAAAATTGTTTGTTGTCCCCCATTTTTAAAATGGCTGCCTAAAAAGGCGGGAAAATTCAACATTGTCCGATTTCAGTGAAATTTGGTTTCCAAATAGATATTGATGTTGCGACTTCAAAAACGGTGTTGAAATTGTACATTGACCGCCATTTTCAAAATGGCTGCCAAATAAGGCGGGAAAATTCATCATTGTCCGATTTCAATCACATTTGATTCCAAATAGGTCTTGATGTCGCAACTTCAAAACTGATGTTAAAAATTGTTCGTTGACCGCCACTTTTAAAATGGCGGCCAAAAAGGGCAGGAAAATTCAACATTGTCCGATTTCAATGAAATTTGATATCCAAATAGATATTGATGTTGCGACTTCAAAACCGATGTTGAAAATTGTTTGTTGACTGCCATTTACAAAATGACGTCTCAACTTCAAAACTGGTGTCGAAAGTGGTCCTTAGGAAGAATGTTTTTTGTCAAAAAAAGCCCAACAAAGGAATATAATAAAACATGGTCAGACTTTAAAATCAGTTCAAGATATTGGAGGTGTTCGAGCTACAAAAGTTTTAGAAACTGAAGATCAACCGTATAACTTGCAATGTTTCCTTGATTAAGGCAACTGAAAGCCAGGTGAGCGATACAGGCTCCTGGGAGCCTCTGGTTGAATAAGAATTCTACACAAACTGCATGAAACTACTAAGTTACTACCAATAAAATTTGTTTCCTTAATTTTTTTGCATGCAAAATTCTCTATTGGGACGTTCAATAGTTGGAAGCCCTGCATTTCAATGAAATTTGATTTACACAGAAAACATGTTATGCTGAATTCAATTGCCCCCATCGACCAGTCAAGTTTTCACGTTTCTTCAATTTCAAAATGAGAAACTAAGATGAAACGTACTGACACATTATGAAGAAAATTTTTACAAGTGTTCATTTTTAAATAGCTGCAAAATTACAGATTGTAAATATGGTGTTAGGTGAGCAACTCGGGCTCCTAGGAAGCAGTATTTGTCTTGCCTGTCATTAAAAACTGTTTGGGCATGTCATGTTTCTAGACATACTATCTAGTTGAATGTATTTTTTTACTCACCTGAGCTGAAGATCGATCTGTGTTATTATCATCACTTCGCGTCTGTTGTCCGATGGTTATCATGAAAAAAATCTGAAAATACTGTACGGATTTTTCTGAAACTTTGTCTTGCTTGCTCAGGGCTTTGGAATTCAAAATTGTATTCTACATTTTGATTCGTCAAAATACATGACTGCCATTGCATTAGTACAACACGTATGATTTTAGCCCATTTGACTCTTTAATTCAAAAATGGCAATAGAGACAAGCGTAGGCAACTTTCCTTCTTCAGCATCAAAAGATCTAAAGTTTCCATAGTAATACTACGATTCCTTATAGGGGAATCAAAAGTCTATCAAAAAGACAACAAGTACAAAGTTTACAGATGAATCCGCGTGGAGCAGATCATGCTTACCCTTCCGGAGCACCTGATGATACCTCATTTTTTATAGGGGTTCACACTACTAGTGCTTTAGTTTTGTGGCATTCTTGTTCATTTTTGTTTATTTGTTTTGTCTTTGTCATACTGTCTCAATTCGTGTTGCTGTGAATTGCCGTGATGTTGGATTTCTGATTTTAGAATTTCCCCTTAACTTTCTTGCTTCGGTATTCGTTTGCCGATGTATATTTATTGGTCACCAGTATGGCACCTTAAACTCAAAATTGACAATTTTCAATATTTTCGCCTCGTATTTTGAAAACCTTAAGAGATAGAGGATTATTTTGAATTGATGAAATGTTTAACATAAGAAGCCCTTCAAATTATTCAATTGAGTCGAAACTCTATGACAACCCTAATAGTGGCGTAGTAACATGGATAAATAATAATTATTTTTCACTGTTTTTGGCTTGTAACTTGGGAACCGTAAAAGGTAGATAAAAATTGTGCATTACTGAAAAGCTCAGCAAAAAAAACCTTAAAAAGTCAACAGCTACGAAGTTGTTAGATGGCCCCTCAAACGTCAAAATTAACAATTTTATTGTTTTTTCCCTACTCCGTGAATAATTTCAGTCCTTTTAGCTGATTTAGACAGCTTTTATTCCAGGTGAGCGATTCATGCTCCTGGGAGCCTGTTTGTCAATCTAGTACTCCATTGCTTCCAGTTATTTTAAACGTTCTGGTTGCAGCAACCTGAGAATTTATAATGCCTGTAAAAGTTATCGTAGAATAAAGATTGTCATTCAAAATGTTTTTTACAAATTTTATATGTTGTGCGTGAATGTCATATACTAAGGAAGCCGGATGCGGCCATTTTCTCGTTTTCGTGTTTTCGTCCTATCATTGAACAACGCGAAAAGGCGAAAACGCGAGATCAAGAAAGCGAAAACGCGAAAACACGAAAAGTCGAAAACGCGAAAAGGCGAAAACGCGAAAAGGCGAAAACGCAAGAACGAAAACGCGAAATCCCGGACAAGAAAACGCGAAAACACGAAATTAAATAGATCTCGCCTTTTCCCTTTTTCGCGCTAGTCATCTCGCGTTTTCGTGGGTAAAATCTCGCGTTTTCATGTTTTCGCCTTTTCGCGTTTTCGTGGGTAAAATCTCGTGTGTTTCGTGTTAGTCTTTTTGCCTTTTCGCGTTTTTGCGTTTTCGCCTTTTCGTGTTTTCGCCTTTCCGTTTTTTCGCCTTTTGGCGTTTTCATGTTTTCGTGTTTTGACCTTTTCGTCTCGGAAGTTTATATCTCACGCATGCGTCATTAATATACAAAAATGTGGTCGTCTCAAAATATTATATTGATCAAGAGCTTTAGTAGAAAAACTATGATTGTTGTATGACTTAGACCGTGAATGGTTTAGACATATCTATTCAATAAAGAGGGAGGGTAGGAAAGGGTCTCATACCATATTCTCGTGAAAATAAATGTAGAATCCCGAATTCCCTGTAAAATAATTTGTCATTCCCGTTTTCCGTCTAAAAAATCATGTAACTGGAAAATTTATCCTAAGTAAATGGAGAACTTCTTCAAAAGTAACACCTTATCATTAGAAAACAAGATGTTCCGTTGTCTGTTAGCTTTTTACATTTTGGTCTTCTCGTTTGAAACCCGTGAAACTTATTTAACCAAACTTTACAAGCAGGAACGATGAATGTAAGATCCTTCACACAAATTGTTCGGGAAAAAAACATGACCGTAAGCGTGGAACATACACTAGTTTAACATTTGACATTGTTGAAAAAAAAATATTTTCATTATCTGTTCTGACACTTTTGAATCAACTTATCTCGACTGTACAAGAATGGCGTACAAAAAAGCATCAAGCGCGGAAAAATGTTTAACATTGGACCTCATTGCAACCATAGGGGCTAGTCTTTAGGTAAATGTATATCGTGTATATGTTTAAGACCACACGCGTACTTTGGACCGTACGCGTACAATGTACGGTCTGAAAATTTTTGGGGTATTTCTTAGTAAACTATCAGGATATTCATTAAAAACTACATGATTGTCCTAAAAAGGGGGTTCCGACCCCCGGACCCCCCTTTGGATCCGCCAATGCGTATGCGTATGGTCGGACCATACGCATACGGTCGGACCGTATGAATATACTTGTACGGTCTGCTACGAGCTGGGCGTGTATATCTAGACCGTATGAGTACAAAGAAAAAGACAGACACTATAAACACCGTTATTCAAACAAAAAAGTAAATTACAGTCAAAACTACGGAAGCCCATATCGGCCACTCAGAATTTTTTTCAAAGATTTATATGTTGAAAATTCAAGATAAAAACTTGAAAATTCAAGATAATAAGTTGAAAATTCAAGATTATTACATGAAAATTCAAGATAATAAGTTGAAAATTCTAGATAAAAACTTGAAAATTCATGATAATAAGTTGAAAATTCAAGATAAAAACACGAAAATTCAAGATAATAAGTTGAAAATTCAAGATAATAACTTAAAAATTCATGATAAAAACATGAAAATTCAAGATTATAAATTGAAAATTCAAGATAAAAAAAGTTGAAAATTTAAGATAATAACATCAAATACGAAAGTCCATTGAGCTCATTTTCGTAGGTTAGAATAATAAAAATTTCCGCGAAATAACGCGAAACTTTCGTTAATAAAAGCAATTCTTTATCGAATTAATGCGATACTTTAGCGAATAAACGCGATACTATCACGAATAAACGCGATACTATCACGAATAAACGCGATACTATCACGAATAAACGCGAGATTTTCCCGAATGAACGCGATAATATTTGCGAATAGACGAGATACTTTCGAAATAAACGCAATACTTTCGCGAATAAACAGGAAAAATTAATATTAAAATACAAAAAGTTATCTTTATTATATCCCCCCGTAAATGAAGTTTTGGGGTATATAGTAATCATCCTGTCCGTCCTTGTTCCTTGTCAGTGCAAGTCAAAGATGTTCTTGAAGGAATTTGGTTTCTGACAAAAACTTAGAAAGGGAGATAATTTTTTCAAAGGGCAGTCCATATTCTTATCCGGTCTTAAACGCTCCACACAGTCGTAGCAAACCACCTGAAAGTGTGCATGATTTCATTGATTCGCATGTCATACAAATTGATAGAAAATATAGTGATCATGAAGCTACTCTAATTTATCTTAAAGCTCCAGGGAAATCGAAAAATACATATAAACGTAAGATATGGGACTATAAACATGCAGATTTTGAAAAATGCAATGAATATATAGCTTCTTTTAATTGGGATTCCATACTTTCTATGGATTTTAATATAGATGCAAATTGCCAAAACTTCATGAATAAATTTCTAGAATTTGTAAGGGAATGTATTCCTCAAAAAGAAATTAATGTCCGATCTGATGATCAAGTTTGGTTCAACTCCGAATTAAGAAGGGAAATAAGAAAGCGTGATAGACTTCACAAACAAGCCCGTCTTTCCAAAAGTGCCGCAGACCTAAACAAATATAAAAAACAGAGACATCATGTAAATAATATTAAAAAGTTTACTAAAGAGCAGTTCTATTTGAATATTAACAATTTATTAGACGACTTTTCCAATTCTTCCAAATCATATTGGTCTCTTATAAAAAAGCTTGTCAAGTTAAATGGGTCGAATACAAGTATCATCCAACTTAAGAACGGAAATGGAGAACTAGTTATTGACGACTATAACAAAGCATGTCTTCTAAATGGCTATTTCTGTTCAATATCTAATTTAGATAGCAGCAATGCTGAAATTCCAATATTCCCACCAAGAACAGAAAATTCAATAGACATTTTTCATGTTGCACCGTGTCAAGTTCGTGATATTTTACAAATATTGAAACTGGGTAAAGCTTCAGGTCTTGATGAAATAAGTCATCATATGTTGAAAAATACAAGCGATACTGTATGTATACCACTATCAATCTTATTCAATATCTCCTTGAAAAAATCTGAATTTCCATCTCAATGGAAAATTGCATCAGTGATGCCCATTTTCAAAAAAGGCGATAAATCGAACATCTCAAACTACAGAACCATCTCGCTTTTGTCAACTGTTGGTAAAGTTTTCGAAAGAATCGTTTTTAAAGAAGTTTTTAATTTTCTACACTCAAACAAATTATTATACAAATACCAGGCAGGCTTCACTCCTGGCCATTCTACTGTTCACCAGCTGATAGAAATTTATTATAGAATATGTATGTCCATGGATGACCAGTGTTACACTTCTCTTGTACTATGTGATATTTCAAAAGCATTTGATAGAGTCTGGCATACAGGTCTCCTAATTAAATTAAAAGCTTATGGTATAAGTGGAAAACTTTATAAATGGTTCGAAAGTTATATTTCAAATAGAAAACAAAGTGTATCTATTAATAATTTTCATTCTCCCCTAGAGAGTATAAGCGCTGGTGTTCCCCAAGGGTCAGTCCTTGGCCCATTGCTTTTCCTATTATATGTAAATGACATAGCTGATAATCTTATAAGTTTAGCAAGACTTTTTGCTGATGACACCTCGCTTTCATATGCCAGTCGCAGTCCATATACTATAGAAGATATTATGAACAACGATTTGGAAACAATTTCTGATTGGTCTGAAAGATGGTTGGTAAATTTTAATCCCCAAAAGACAAAAGCAATGATTTTCTCAAATAACCCATTTCCTAATGATATTGAAATCAAATTCAAAGATGAACTGGTCGAAATTGTCCCTTGTCATAAACATCTAGGTATAACGTTTGATTGTAATGGAAAATTCCATACCCACATTGGAAACATTATAGAATTAGTAAGCAAAAAACTAAACATGTTAAAAAAACTTAAATTTACTCTTAATAGGAATTATCTTTCACGTATTTATTTAACCTTTATCCGACCCTCTCTGGAATATGCATGTGAATTATGGTCTGGCTGCTGCCAACAAGACTCTGATAAATTGGACAAATTACAATTAGAAGCTGGGCGTATTGTTACAGGTCTGCCCCTCTATGCTAGTAGTAAATCTATTTATTACGAAACAGGGTGGGAACAACTTATTGATAGGAGAAGATCGAGGTGTCTTAACTTATTTTATCAAATTCATAATAAACATGCCCCTGATTACCTTTGTGAACTAATGCCTCCTTTAGTGGGTGAAAACTCAAATTACAATTTACGCAATAATAGTAATTATGTTATGCCTTTCTGTAGATTAGAAATTACAAAACGATCTTATTTCCCTTCTACAACCAAAGTCTGGAATAGTCTTCCTGTGAATACTAGAAACTGTAGAAATATCAATATATTCAAACAGCGAATAAAGGTACACACAAACAAACCACCCCCGTATTTTACTTTTGGTGTTCGGAAAATAAATATCATATATACTAAATTAAGGCATATGTGTAGTTCCCTTAATGCCGATCTGTATCGTGTAAATATAAATTCAAGTTCAGCATGTTTATGTGGCCATCCTGTTGAAGATGCCATCCACTTTTTTATGGAATGTCCATTTTATGAACAATGTCGTGTTGATTTATTTAATAGGCTACATATATATTCTATAACTATCGAATTGCTGTTAGCTGGTGACACAAATCTTACTGATTTACAAAACACTGAAATATTTAGAAGTGTACATTCTTTTATTGCAGGTAGTCGTCGATTTAGTAATGCGCTTAGTTAACCGAAATCACGGTTTCATTTTTTGTGTGTTATTGATAACACCCACTCCAGTCCCCCAATTTGTATTTATGTTTTGAAGTTTTTTTTTTCTTTTTTTCCATCTTAATTGAGATAACATGCTTCTTTTATATATCTATTCATTGTAAGTCGTCACTTTGATTGTAAAGTATTTTATTATATTTGTAAGGGAGAGGACGTTTCTAATGTTGAGATAACTTGTGTCCAATCCCTTTTGCATTTGTTTTTTGCAAATAAAATATGTTTAATAAAAATAAAAAGTGTGCATGAAGGAATCTGGTTGCTGTCCAAAGTTTGGGAGGGAAGATAATTTGACTTTATCAAAAAAGGGGAAGGGTGGTCCATGTTTCTTGTCAGCGCATGACCTCGTCAGCGCATCTCCTAGCTCCTAAAGCAATTGTGGATTTTGATCAAATGTTGCACAGTTTCAGTTCACCATCAAACGATGCGCATAGAGAAATATGTTTCTGTTCTAATTGGACGACTGGCCAATTTATTAAACTTTATCTTCAAAGAAGGAGCGGGGTATCTCTTTGTGGCCTTTCAGGCCACAGTACCTCTACTCACAATTACATAAGCGTGAAATTCGTATGAGTAAAGTTGACCTGTTTTTCATCAAATTGCACGCTGGTTGTATTGTACATACTATTGCACAACAGCATTATCCAAACATCTGCTTTCGGGTTTATCTGAATATCTAAAAATACGGCATTTAGTATGGAGCCATATGATGTTTAATGAGCAAAAAAAAAACAAAAACAAAAACAAAAATTGACAGCGGCCTTCGGGCTGGACAATATTGTTGGCTCGCTTAGCCTAAAAGACCATGTGAGCTTTTGCAATAATTTTGGCGTCCGTCTTCACTATAACTTTACAGGAATGGTGTATGGAATGACCATTACTATGATAATCCAGAACGACGATCATTATTCATAATTATTTGGTGATGATATTTTGTTGATTTAAATCAGAGAATTGCAAATTATTTACTTTCTCCCTCAATTTCTTAAGCAGATTGAGGTATTTAGTGGGATTCTGGAATACGCATACCATTTATGCTGGACAAGGAATTAGAGGTGGAAATAGAACCCTACCAGACAGCAACCAAGTTCCTTCATGCACACCTTCGGGTGGTGCACTACAATTGTGTAAAGTTTCATCAATCTTCTTTGAGCCGTTTAGGAGGAGGTGCGCTGATAAGGAACATGGACTGCCCTCCCCTCTTTTTTGAAAAAAAATTATTTCCCTTTCTTAATTTTTGATAGAAATCAAATTCTTCCATGGACATCTTAGAGTTGCGCTGACAAGGAACATGGGCGGACAGACAGACGGACAGGGCAATTCCGATATTCCCCAAATACCAAATACCAAATAATAAAGATAACTTTTTGCATTTATTTATAAATTTTTCGTGATTATTCGCGAAAGTTTCGAGCTTATTCGTGAAAGAATCGCGTTTGTTAGCGAAAATTTGATCTTTTTAACCTACGAAAATAAGCTCAATGGGCTTTCGTACTACAAGTTATTATCTTAAATTTTCAACTTTTTTATCTTGAATTTTCATCTTTTTTGTCTTGAATTTTGAATTTATTATCTTGAAATTTCAACTTATTATCTTGAATTATTCAGTTCTTATCTTAAATTTTCTATTTTTTATCTTGAATTTTCAATTTATTATCTTGAATTTTCATGTTTTTATCTTGAATTTTCAACATATTATCCTGAATTTGCAAATTATTATCTTGAATTTTGAAAATTTATCTTGAATTATCAATATACATGTAGAAATCTTTGAAAAAAAAAATTCTGAGTGGCCCAAATGGCTTCCGTACAAAACTGATAGCACTAACTACCACTGAAAACCGTATAAATTATTAGGTCTTTATAAAAATAATAAATTACTTCTAGAGTTGCATCTAAGACGTAAACAAAGGCATATACGTATTGACGTACATAGTGAGTAACATTTTTTTCAATATTTCAGCTTCGCATTTTCAGAAATTTTTCTTCAATATGTTAGCTCCTCGTTGCGAGGCCACATAGAATACTTACAAAAACTTATTTCAATTGAAAGGACAGGTTTATTTTCTGACCCAATAGTATTCATCAATGGTGTAACCGTTTTGTCTTTATTTGTTTATTTGTTTTCGTTTTTTGTTTTTGTTTTTTATTTTATTTTATTTTTTTTCTCAATACAATTATTCAACTTGCCCGTAAACAAATCAATAGAAAAATAGAATACGTGTCACGTTTTTGTAAAGCTGAAGTATTGAAAGGTATACGTTTGCATGCTAGACACAGGTGTCTTTTTAGAGAGATCACCAAAATAAAATGGTCCAGACATTAACCGTTCACTCAACAGATTATGCATTTACCTTTCGGATTGTTCGATGTATTTTGGTGTAGTTGTTGAGATCTAATTGGAATATTATTACAAATCGACATAAATGAGGAGCGGACAAGGCAAAGGGAGGTCGAGAGAAAAGGGGTCAGAGAAATGAGATAGGGATGGAAGAAATCAGCCAATTGCGGGAAAGGGGACAGGCAAAGGGGAACAGGAAAAGGAAAAGGGAGAATAAGGACAAGAAAGAGAGACTGGTAGAGTGGATGGGATAAAGGACAGAGGGTTGGGATAAAGGCTTGAACGAACTTTTAAAGAGCAGAGGCATTTTTCGCATCAGCGACGAAACACCTCTTTAAGTAAAAACAACTGCATTACAATATATGTTTCGGAGGAAATTCCTTGTAAATGAGAGAGAGAGAGAGAGAGAGAGAGATTAAAAAAAATAAGGAAATATTCAAATTGACGCAGCTAGACAGAACATATCACTTGTAAAAATATGATCAGACTAAGTAAGTGACTCTAGCTGATCGACAGAATAAACATAAGTTAATATTTGTCAAATTTGATACAATTCCCTGTGCCCGACAGACATTCTTAAATTACTAGGCAAAGTCGGAATATTTTATTGAAATAAGAACTTTGCGAAGCCGCTAAAAAGGTCCAGCTGACACTACCAAAGTTGTTGGTCCAAATTGCCGTTTTCACTATACGAACCTAGTAATTCCTGTTATGGAGGGTGTAACAGTGATTTACTTCTTTGATTTTAGTACAATAGCAGTCAAAATTATTTCACAAAAGCCCTCTTGATGGGCATCGCTAATTATGGCATTTCTTCTCATTATCTCCCCTTAATTGTCAATAGTATTTGATATATCAATACTCCACAACAAAATAGGTTTATCTGGCAGGAATGTTTGATTTTATGGATTTTAATCCTTTTATTATTTAAAATAAATAGCAGCCTTGCATTACATGCAATTAAGATACAGTATATTATGTCCAATTTTTGCACTATTTTGTATAGCACGGTTTTCGTGCTCCATTGATAATTTTTTTAGGACAGCCATTTGATTTTCAGAGGAGTGGGCTTGGGATGATTTTGCTTAAATTGTATTTCTTATGAAAATCTTGAACAAATTATTTATTTCACCAAATGTCCCATAAAATTATTTATTTGTATTTTCAATAAAAATTTAAGTGTACAAATCAAAATTAAATTATCTATTTTTACGTCAAGTAGGATTAAAATATTTATTTTCTCTGGCACCAAGATTAAGTTATTTATTTACAAAATCGCCCCCCTTTTTTCCTCTCTGAAAATCAAATAGTAGTCATCTTAGCTACATTGAACATTTTGTGAAAGTGAATAGTATGCGTATTTTTAATTTCTTTGATTGATTTATGTGTGTTCCTTTCTTTGTATTTGGACAGTTGATCTTCAAAAGAAGACGACAATAAAGTAGTAAAAATTTGGTAAATCAATCTTAGTAATTGTGTACATAATAACCATTTTTAATATAATAACACCACCTTATTCAAGATGTTATAGATCTGTCCTGTCGGATTAAAATATGAAATTCGTAATTATACAAGAATACTACAAGAACGAGAACTTTATTTGCCATATATACAAAATATAGATAGAACGGGTCATAGCGCGGACCTCCAAGAGAGCACCATATCAGCGGGTTTAATTAAGAATCAATAAAACATATATGTTATATTAATTAAAATCTTTATTTTTTTATCATTTTTATTGATCTGTATACAAATTTTCAAGAAATTTGCCGAACGCATCCTTTCTTATTGTGGGCTGGCTTATTGTCGGCTAGCGGTTATTGTCGACTGTTATTGTGGGCTAGAATCACACTTGTTCCCTTGTGTGCCCTTGCTCTGGCAAATAAAATTCTGTATTCTTTACTGTTCAGTCTTGATTGAATAAATATACTTAGACCAAGGTGACAGTGACATGATTGTTTTAAATTTCTACTAAAGCTCTTGATCAATATAATATTTTGAGACGACCACATTTTTGTATATTCATGACGCATGCGTGAGATGTAAACTTCCGAGACGAAAAGGCGAAAACACGAAAACGCGAAAAAGCTTAAAAACGAAAAGGCGAAAACACCAAAACGCGAAAAGGCGAAAACACGAAAAGGCGAAAGCACGAAAACGCGAAAAGGCGAAAACACGAAAAGGCGAAAGCACGAAAACGCGAAAAGTCGAAAAAGCCAAAACAAAAAAAACGCGAGATTTTACCCACGAAAACACGAGATGCCTAGCGCGAAAAGGCGAGATCTATTTAATTTCGTGTTTTTGCGTTTTCGTCTTCATGTTTTCGCGTTTTCGTGTCCGGGATTTCGCGTTTTCGCCTTTTCGACTTTTCGTGTTTTCGCTTTCTTGATCTCGCGTTTTCGCCTTGTTGAATGATAGGACGAAAGCACGAAAACGCGAAAATGGCCGCATCCGGCTTCCATAATATACCGAGAAATGGTTATAATTTAATTTAATGGTAAAATTTCTGCTTATGTTTTACATTGAACCATATGTTTTTATGATATTCAGGGATTGCCTGTTGAACAATATAAATTTGACGTATACATTTAGCATGAATAGACAATCTTAAGGGTATTTTTCATAACTGGTAAAAAAACATTAAAATCAACTTTAAAGAATATTTTCATGTATTTTAAAAGCATATAAGCAGTCAAGGCAAAAAGGAAAAAAAATCTGCAAAGAACCGTTTTTCAATTTTTGACGTCTTAAACGTTAAACAAATTGTTATTGATTTTGTAAATGTTTTTCCTTGTATTGTTATTTTAGCAAAGATTTTTAAAACAAAGGGTAAGAGTATTTATTCTAAAAAAATTCTGAATTTTATACTCCCTAAAATATTTCTCGTGTAACAATCATTCAAGAACATCTATGATCAGAGATGGGTAATTGTAATCATATATCAGCTGTAATCGATTACATTTTTTTAAAGTAATCAGTGTAATCATTAATCTGCTAAAATATGATTAAAGGTAATTTAATTTAATCCATTGCTTTAAAAAATCCTGTAATCCTGAATACTTTATGATTACATTCTGATTACAACGGTAATATTAAAATCTCAAGTCATTGCTCTTTTCATACCAATTATAAATCTCACAAAATTTCATACAAATCCATACCAAGGATTCACTAATATTCACCAATGTTTTTATTGGGTCCGTGTTGTTCATCTTTGTGTTTTTGTGTGTCTTCATCTTTCTTTTCTATGCCGTACTCTACTGAGTCTCTGTTTCTTTGTTTTTTCCGATGTTACCATCGTCCTTGGATTGTTCGTTTTGGATTGACGGTTCGTTTTTCACTTACTATACAATCAAAGTACAAGTCTATAGTAAATAGAAGTGGTCATATAAAGAATAGAGTAAGTTGTGAAAATCTTAGTCCTGAATAAAGTTTAATTATGCTATGTTATGGTAACAATTATGTCTCCCCCTATTTTTTTCTTCTTCTTCTTCTTCATAACTTTTATTGTCTTTTGACCTAGACTTAAGATATTTGGCATGTGGGTGTATCATCATGAGAAGGTGTATCTCGTACCATAATGACCTTCATGTGACCTTTGACCTCAAGGTCAAATTACTGAAGCCTGTCCGGGCCAGAACTTTTTCATTTGGGTGTATCATCATGGGAAGGCGTATTGCGTACCATAGTGACCTTTATGTGTCCTTGATCTTTGACTTCAAGGTCAAATTACTGAAATGTTTAGCTGTTGAACTGTCCGGGCCATATTGTTTTCATGTTTTAACCTAGACTTTAGATATTTGGCATGTGGGTGTATCATCATGAGAAAGTGTGTTGCGTACCATAATTACCTTCATGTGACCTTGACCTTTCACCTCAAGGTGAAATTATTGAAATTTTAGCTGTTGGCCTGTTTTGGCCAGAACTTTTTCATTTTTTCGACCTAGACTTAAGGTATTTGGTATGTGGGTGTGTCGTCAGGAGAAGGAGTGTCGCATACTATATTGACCTTCATGCGACCTTGGCCTTTGACCTCAAGGTCAAATCATTGTTATTTTTAGCTGTTGGGCTGTCCAGGCCAGAACTTTTTTATCTTTTGACCTAGACTTAAGATAATTGGCATGTGGGTGCGTCATCATGAGATTGCGTGTTTCGTACCATAGTGGCCTCCATGTGACCTTGACTTTTGACTTCAAAGTCAAATTAATGATATTTTTAGCTGTTGGCATGTCTGGGCAAGATGTTTTTCATCTTATGTCCTATACTAAAGATATTTGGCACGTGAGTGTATTATCATGAGAAGGTGTTGCATACCAAAGTGACCTTGACCTTAGACCGTGAGGTCAAATTACAGAATAGTTTTTGCTACATGACAAAAACTCTTGCATATTTAGACAGACTGAAGATATTTGACATGCACGTGCATCATCATGAGATCATTTGTCACTTACCATAGTGACTTTCATAAGACCTTGACCCATGACCTTGAGGCCAAATTACTGAAATTGGCCTCTCTGGGCCAGAACCTTTTTATCTTTAGACCTAGATTTAAGATACTGTGCATGTATGTGTATCATAATAAGAAAATGTGTGGCCTACCATTGTGACCTTCATGTGGCCTTGACCTTTGGATCAAATAACTTAATAGTCCCATGGCATCATCATAAGAACGTGTATCACCTATCATAGTGACCTTAATGTGACCTTGACATAGAGGTCAAATTACTGAAATTTGCCTGTGCTGGCCAGAACTTTTCATCTGTTGACCTAGACTGAATATATCTTGCATGTTGGTTCATCATGATGAGAACATTTGTCCTGCACCATACTGACCCTCTTATCATCATTACCTCTGACATCGAGTCAAATTACAAATTAAGGTTTAGCTGTTGGCTTGTCAGGGCTAGACCTTCATCCTCTAACCTAGATCTAAGATTTTTGGTCTGTGGGTGTATCATCATGGGAAGGTGTGTCGCATACCATTGTGACCTTCATGTGTCCTTGACATGTGAGCTTGATGTCAAATGACTCAATTTCCTCCGGGCCAGAACTTTTTCATCTTTTGACCTAGTCTTAACATATTTCTTTCACTCCTAATGTATTTGGAATATTCTAGCATTATTTTTTCGAAATAAAAAAATATATGAAGGGGAGACATATGTTTTAGTTTCCTAAAACAGTCACCCCTAGTTAAGTGTTGGTTTTTCTGAATCAAAATTTCAATCCTTTGTTTACTCAGTGTTACTTAACTTTTGAGCTGAAAGGTAGCAAACACTTAAGAGTATTTTTGTTCTATGGGCATTATTATACCCGCACTTCGAAGGAAGGAGTATACTGTTTTACCTCTGTCCGTCCGTCATTCCCTCCGTCCGTCCGTCAAACATACCTTTGACGCATTTTTCTCAGCAACCAAACATGACAACAACTTGATATTTGGTATGATGCTTCAGTACGGGATCCTATACTGCACCTCCCCTTTTTCGGCCATATCGAATCACAATTTTCTGTTTTCCGACTTTGTACCTTTTTTTTACTTTCATTGTCAAAATTTTGACTTTTTCGTCGCATTTTTCTCAGCAACTACTCAAGACAGCCACTTGATATATGGTATGGTGCAAAAGTATGTTTGCTTATACTGCGACTCCCCTTTTTGGCCATATCCAGTCACCACTTCCTGTTTACCAAGTTCGTCCAACTTTTACTTTCATTTTCAAAAATTTAGACTCTTTCGTCGCATTTTTCTCAGCAATTACACTTGATAGCCACTTGAAATTTGGTTTGGTGCATCTGTATTGGGTCCTAAAGTGCTTCTATCCTTTTTGGCCATATCCACATCACTTCATGTTTACCGATTCTGTGCATTTTTAGCTCACCTGGCTATGATAGGGTGAGCTTTTGCCATCATTTGGCGTCCGTCGTCCGTCCGTCCGTCGTTAACTTTTCATTCAAAGATCTTTGAGACCACTGCGCCAATTGGAACCAAACTTGGTCATAATGGTCCTTGGGTGCTCCCCTTTTATAATTGTATCCAGCAGGTCCGTACCTCATCAAAGATTGCCGCCAGCAGAGAACATGGTTTTAACATTGGACCCTTTCTCAGAAACTACCGGCCCAATTATAACCAAACTTAGACACAATTGTCCTTAGATGGTCCCTTCCAAAAAGATATCTGTCAGGTCCTTACCTAATCCATTATGGCCGCCACTGGGGAACTAAGTTATAACATTGGACCCTCTGGAAAATACTTTCAAAGATCTACTCAGAAACTACCAGTCCAATTACTATCAAAGATAGTCACAATTGTCCCTAGATGGTCCCTTCCAAAAAAGGTATCTGGCTGGTCCGTACCTAATTAAAGATGGCGAGCAGCGGGGCACATAGTTTTAACATTGAAACCTATGGAAAAAACATTCAAATATCTTCTCAGAAACTACCTATCCAATTATTACCAAACTTAGTCACAATGGTTCTTAGATGGTCCCTTCCAAAAAAGGTATCTGGCAGGTACCTCAACCATGATGGCCTCCAGCCAGGAACATAGTTTTAACATTAGACTATATGGAAAATACTTTCAAAGATCTTCTCAGAAACTACAAGTCCAATTATAACCAAGCAGTCTTAATGGTCCTTAGATGGTCGGATAAAAAAGGTATCAGGCAGGTTCGTACCTCATCCAAGATGGCTGCAAGCAGGAACAAATTTTTAACATTGGGCCCTATTGAAAAGTCATTCAAATATCTTTTAAGAAACTACTAGTCAAATATCTATACTTAGTCACAATTATCCTTACATGGCTGCCAGCAGGGAACTTTGTTTTAAGATTTTAAGGGGAACCCTGTCTAAATTTGTATTTAATTGGTGGTCTGATATGGGTTGTAATGGATGTTGGAGCTTTCTGTTGCCATGGAAACCAGACCAGAAAACTGTAATTTTTTAAAAAAATGGTTCTGCTAGATATTTTATTTATGATTTCAGCAATATGTATAGGTTATATTTCAATAGGAACCCCTGTCCATTTTTTTTTTAAACAAAATAAAAATGGTATAGCTGGCCACGATTAAAAGGTAAAAAACACAAAAATATACAAATTAAGAAACATGAAAATGAAAATAATATAAAGAAGGGAAGACTGCCCAACGTTTCGGTCGTATGGCCTTCGACTAAGGGACTACCGGGCTGAAATACTGAGAAGAAAATGGAAATGACAAGAGAAGGCAGACCTAATGACGTGTCACAGATATTTTTTAAGGGGGACTCTGAATGTTTTAATTTCAGCAAAATGTATTACCTTGATTATAAGGGGAACCCATGCCCAAAATTATTTTTGAAAGGTGTTCTTTAATGGGTCGAAATGGATAACACATAAAGACACATTTAAAGATTCTTTCTGAAACAACTTGTCCAATTAGAACACAATCTTATTGCACTTTGAAGGTACCTTCCAATAAAGGTATCCGTGAGGACAACACCTCATCCAGTATGGCTGCAAGCATCAAGATAGTAGATATTGGAATTAGGTTTCTGAAACCACATACCATATTGATTCAGGGTTCAATTAGCTGGGGTATAAAGGGCTGTCATTCGGCGACAACTTTTGTTACATGTATAAAACTTTGTTTTTGTAAGATTAAATGCAACATGTAATAGAAGATAAGAGGTATGGAGTGAATGCTAGTGTAGCAAAATCACATGTTAAAAATCACACACATAAAAATTTAAAAACGCTTTTCAGCATTTGAGGGAAAATATTCAGACCAGACAGGTGCAGACTGAACTTTAACAGGTTTAAAATATTTCAACAAATGATGATAATTTCATAAAATGAGTCATGAAAAATATTCTGATGCCAAACGTACTTATACGTATGTTACAAAATCTCAGTTTATTTAAAATTTGTCAAGATTGTAATTTTGTGTATTAAAAAAAAACTTATTCAATATACATGTACAGAAACTTTAACTTTTAAGATAAGAAATTTGAACTGAAAATAAAGGGATATGCAATGATTGTGCAAATGACAAGCTCATATCAATCACACTGTGAAAGTTCTAATCAATTAGAACATGACTTAATTTTTTATACGAAAAAATTGCAAATTTGCAGATTACCTTAAAGTTCTGTTTTTCATTGGATTTCGATGGATTTTTTTCTTTGGATTCGTCTTGATATATGCTTTCAGTACTATGTCAACAGACTTGGTGTAGCTCTTACTGCTTCCGAGCTACAAGGCGTCAAAAGGCGGCAAAATTGAAATTTTTCGATATAAGTGAAATCTCTATTTTTCATCAGATTGCATTTCATTTTGTTTTTTGTTTTTTTTGGGGGGATTTTTTTTGGTTTGTTTTGGAGTCCTTTTGTTGTAAGCTTTTGGTAGTTTGTCAAAAGATTTGCATAGCTCTTACTGTTTCATAGCTATAAGGGGTCAAAGGGGCTGAATTTTCAAAGTATGTAAAATCTTTTAATTTTTTTATTTGATTTTAATTTGGTTCCTTTCATCAGATTCCACTTATCGGTTAGTTAAAGTAGTGTGTTGACCAGTTTGACCTACCTCTTACAATTTCCAATATATATATATATAAGGAATTATAAGGGCTAATTTTTATTGTCCTTAGTTTGCGAGTAGCTAATTAATGGGTCAAGCTCTTTATTGTGTCCATTTAATGACTGTACCAAGCTCTTTACTCTGTCCTCATTCATTTTGAATTACACTTGAACGAATTTCAGTATTCGTCATGCTATGGTCGTATCATACTGCGCTCGGTGTAGCCCTTTATTTTCTTTGGATTCCTGTGGATATAAGCTTTCTTTAGTATGTCAATGGATTTTGCGTAGCTCTTACCGTTTCCTAGCTATAATGGATCAAATTGGCCAAAATTGCATTTTTTTTAAATTATGTAAAATTTTATTTTCGATCAGATTTTAATGGATTTTTTTTTCTTTGGATTCCTCTTAATATAAGCTTTCAGAAGTATGTCAATGGATGTGGCGTAGCTCTTACCGAGCTATAAGGGTCAAAGAGGAATCATGAGGAGTCATACGGGCTAATTTTTATTTTCCCCAGTTTGTGTACAGCTAATTACTGGGACCAAGCTTCTTATTGTGTCCATTTAATTATTATGTCAAGCTATTGAGTATGTCCATATTCACTTTAAATTACACATGTTCATATTTCAGTGGTCGACATGCTGCGGTCGTATCATGCAGCGTTCAGCGTAGCCCTTAATTTTAATTTGTAAAGAAAAATCATATAAACATTGCAAGTTATTTATCAGATGTGATCATGATGATTAATCAATATAATCATCAATTTGATTTGATCATGAAAAAAATGCTGTTATCATTAATTCATTTTTGATCATACATTTGGAAAAGTAATTGTAATTTAATGTAATTAGACATGTTAGACGAAAGTAATCGGACCAATCTCTGTCTATGATCTGTAATATTTTCGTTTTTTTTTCGGTGTGAATGTGTGTGTTTATATAGAAATATATTAACAATTTTCATGATTGCACTCTTCAGATATGAATTAATTTAAAAACTAAAATAAGACTATTCAGATAAAGTGTTAAAATTGTATAAGATAAAAAAAATGCATCAATTATTTTTTGAATCTGCAGTAATTAATCTACAATCGGTATATATTCCTTAGAAATCGACTAAATTTGATTTTCTTAGTTTCTGAAATACAACTGATAAAAATAGGTTTTCAAAACAGATTCACATTCCAAAATTCCAAAATCTGCATTGTCATTTGTGATAAAAGAACATATGACATACAAACACATATATGGTTACAAATGTGGTTATAATAAGGTGACATTACAGTGATTGCAGTATCAAAAAAGGACTAAAATTAAAGCGTAGGTAATGTAGATATATAACGAAGTTTAAAAAAAAACTAATTTAAATAGAGTCAAAATTGTAAAAATAGAAGTTTATCTGGTTTTGGAAAGTTCCCAATACATACATATATATATATATATATATATATATA